>VYZU01068280.1:0-40373 GCA_013401355.1 Ceyx cyanopectus | reverse complement strand
TTTTTTTTTTTTTTTTGGAGCACTGCTTTTGTTGTTCAACTTTGAATAGAGAGTTTTTAGGAATACTTGGTTCTACAGATCAACTACAAACTTTTATAACCTCTCCAGCCATCCATGGATCAAGTGTGGGAAGTTCTGACAAAAAGTACCAATTTTTATTATTTTCCCTGTGATTTCTTTAAATTTAACAAGAATTCTGATGAAGAAGAACTGCATGTAGAAAGGAGACAAGGATTAATGAAGAAGCAAAGGGCATATCTTTTTTTGCTTATGTGGAAAGGGAGAAAAAAAAATATGGTTGCTTGTGGAAACATGGAAGGTTTCCAGGATAATGAATAATAAGAATAAATTCAAATATATTTTCTGAGATGCGAACAGTATTTATATGCAAATATTATCTCAGAAGTCAGTGGAAAAAATCAGTTTTCCTAACATTGGCTGGGAAACAGAATTTGCAGTTCTGGAAGACTGGAAGATTCCATAGGAACCAGATGAGATGAAGTAGAAAGACTTAACAGAGGTGATTATAAAGTATTTTGCACTGAAAGCAAACTTTCTATCTGAATGACATAAATTACATTTAAGGGAGTAAATTACTTTCTAGCAAGTTTGAAAAAACATGCCAATATCTGCACTTTGGTAACTGTGTCAGAAAGTCTTAAAGCTCAATGTCAGAGCACAACCTGAGAGGAGCCATGGGCACATCTTTGGGGTGACACATTGAGTTGATATAAATCTAGTTTATGCTACCAGAATTATGGGGGATCTTGTTAATACACAAATACATGCAAAAATATCCCAGTGCTTCATAAATCAAGAAAGGACCTTCACTATTTTCCCTTGTTCTGACGAGAGGTTGGAGGCGAGTGATTTGGACAGAACATTTCATCCCCACTGTCAAGTGTTTGGGAACTTAAACAAGACAATTATGGTTTATATCCTTGTGTTAAAGGTCTACCTAATGTTGTGTTTTGGTTTGGTTATTGTAACAGTAATAATTTTGTGGTTTCTGTACTCACCTTCCTGAAGAAGGGAGCTGTCACAAACAAGCAAGCTTCTTCCTTTACAGTGCTATTTCTGTTTTGGTTTATGAGTGAGCTTGAAAAAAAATAACCTTAATCTACCCTCCAGCTTCATATGTAATTAGATATGTTCCTTAAACTCTGCTCTTGATTGAACTCATATTAATCTCGGCAATATTAATGCAGATACGTGTTCTTATGATTTTCTAGGCTGCCAGAGGGTACCTTGCAGTTAGACCTTGCTCGTACACGTTCAGTGGACACTACTGCAGGGACAGACATCTTTCTATAGAAAATTTATTGCAGTATTTGGGCATAAGAGTAAATGCATTTGCCCTGAAGCACCATTAATTAATGCATGGCTAAAGTTTGCTTATATATGTCGGTCCTTCTCCCATTGAAGTTGATGGCAAGACTCCCATGGAGTTCAGCAAAGTGGGTCGGAATCTGTACAGAAATTATTTTTCCCAGAACTACTTCACAATAACCAGTGGATTTGCAAACTCCTCACTCTGACACATTGAAATAATTTGGGACTTTCATTCCATTTTGCTTTAATTGGACTTACACTACATCTGAGTCTTCCTAAGTGGATTGCTGTGCCTAAAATATGTGCAGGCATGTTTGCACTCTCTGAGGGAACATGGAGGTTAAACTAGAAGGCAAGGTTATGTTAGCAAGGATATTTTCTTTTTATACTGCTTCCAAAGGCAACCCTGTTTTGGGCTCACCACTCTGCCTTGACCGCTCTGTGCCTCTCCATACCAAATCATGCTGGGATTTGATGATAAAGCACATCCTCTTTCCAGGAGCCAAGCCAACCCCTACATTCTAACTCACTGGTGTTCTGGTACCTTAGGCACTTTGTGGTCAGAAGGCAGACTGCAAATGCGGGTGTTAGCTGTGGTGATGCCGGAATGTCTAAACCCTCTGTAGGAAGAGAAGGAATTTCTTACAGAGCTGCCATTGCCAATTTGATTCCCAGTTCCTTTGTCTTTATGTTTCTCGTACTGTGCCGGCTGAGATGGCTCTTAGCTGGACACCAGCATTTGCAGGGCCTGATTTGGTTCATGTCTTCTATAAAACCTTTCCATCTCTGACCAAGGTATTTCAGATCAGTGTAAAAATGTGAGTAAATCAAAGCTGGCATCTATCCCAGACATAGCTATTCCCTTAATTCCCTTTTTCCTGTGGCTTTAGGACAATCAAAATAGGGAATGTTTCCATTGCTATACCTTTATGAAAGTACAATATGTGAATGCCATATCCTGACTGCATCTAATGTATTTTCTTACCTTGGTCATTACCAACAGCACAGCTTTCTCTGCAATTATGTGAAACGGAGCACTGCAGTAGAGTAAATAATTGGTTAGGGCTTGGGTCCAGGGAAGATCAAAACCCCCGACATGACAGTTAATGAAACAAGGAGAAAGAAGATGGAAGCTATCAGTCCCAGCCAGCCAACACTAACAGAGTCCAAAGGCAACTGACGGTGCCAAGGTGTCTGCTTGCAACACTTGGAAAGAACTGTGGGGGTCGTAGAGAGGGCTGCACCCAGGCCAGCTTTCCTGGCAGGAGAAGATGCTTACGGTAACAGAGGAGCAGTGGGGACACCTCATTCTCTCCAAAAGGGCACGTACTGTCTTTTTTTAAGATGCAGAAAAAGCTGGCATTATTCTGCATCCCCTGGGCAATGGTACTTCACCATGGAGCTGACCTGGGTGGAGTACATGGAGCATGGCACGGATCCAGGGCTGTAAACTGGTTGTGCAGTAATGGCAAGGAAAGGACAGCATGAACTGAGTAGTGCAAAGCACCTGGTCCCCAGGGGAGACAGCCAATGCCCTTTGGTGGGTGACATGAAGGAGTTAAAGACAAAATGTGGCAGACTGCTGCAGCATGAGCCACAAAGCAGAGCAGAGAGCAAGGGCCTCCTGTAATGAGTCTATTTATCTCTACAGCAGTGTTTCTCTGACTGTGATCCATGGGCCTTTGGTGGTCTATAAAACATACAGTGGTGTCTCATGAAACAATAGCAAACCCTCTCTCCTCCCCTCCAACACAGAAGCAGGCATGCAAACAAAATAGGAGAAACAAAAGCTACTATAGACTAACTTTCAAATTCTATCCATTTGTTTATTTGATACACTAAAAATATACAAGTTGGTTTTTGGATTATTATTTTTCTTCTGAAAAAAAGGTTAATCCTTGGATTTGAGAAGTTTAAGAAATGTGGCTCTGAGGGTGCTATTTTTGGAGCCAATTACAACAGCATTGAAATGTTGAAAGATTCCTTTTGTTTGTTGAAAGATTAGGCTGAAGCTCTTCAGTCTATAAAAGAATAATAAACTCTAGTGGCATAAAATACTTTATTGCAATGAGGATACAAAAGCCACCTCAGAGTGGTATGTGGCCTGGATGGAGGCATAGGGCGGGCAGAGCTGGCATTGATAATTACTAGAGCTATCAGTGCCCAGAAAAAAAAAACAACAAAAAAACCAAACCAAAACTACAACTGAAAAACAAACCTGTGAGCCCTTGTTTTATTCAAGTTACACAGTCTCATCCTCCTCCTCCTGCCATCATCTAGGGCTGATTTAGTTACAATTGCAAAATAATACTTGTGTGTATCCTGGTCCCTGTTTAGTATCCTTCAATCTTGTACTGACATGAGTACTTGTACTCTGAAACGAGTTGTTGGAATCAAAGGATTGGCAAATTCATGTCTCGTGAAATCTTGGAGTGAAAACTGGTTCCAAGTGACCTTTTCTTCCTTTCCAGTATTGTCATCTCAGATGTTTCTGTTTTGGGGACCAGGCAGAGTACATCTTGCAACTCTTCAGAGTTTGCTTTTCAGATAATCCTGCTTTGACAAGTATAGTTTCTAAGCATTTTGTAAACCACCTTAAGATTCATCAGTAGTGAGGCTACATAGCTGTGCCTGCCTTTGTATCTTGTGCAAATCAGCTGCAAGTGCAATTTACAGGAGGGTATGGCCTTGCTGAACTGAGGACCTTTCTAAAGGAATGGCAGGTTTGAAGAAAGGTAGGCAGTCCAAGGTTCAGAGATTAATAAAAAAAAAAATAAAATGAGAAAATAAAGCTGAGGTGAAGACCAGGCATGCTTTTGTCTCTTCTGCCTGAAACAACACAAACTCAACAGTGGGAATGGCAAAAAGCACCTCCCTGTAGGAAGGTTTGAGTGACAGAAACAGAAGGTGACAATGGTGTCATAAGGTTATGAACTGAGAACCACACCTCTCTGTAGTCACAAAGAGCAAGAACTTCACAGCCAGAGAATCAGTAGAGGTGCTGTCCTCAGGCATCCACTCAAGGCCTGATGGTCAGCTGTGGGACATGTCCAACAATCCTAGGCACACTGTTGCTTTTGGAGGTTTTGCCTGACCCTTTTCCTCCCAAGCTGGGTACTGATCCTGACTCCCCAGCCCATTCTCCTGGGATGCTGTGTTACCTGTCACACTGCCATACAAACAGAGCTCTAACATAGCCTGATAAAAATCACATGGCACCTTTCACTGCTGTCTTAGCCAAGTTTCTGTGTGATTAATCACACTATTCCTGTTTAAAGTTCCCCTCATTCACCACAATTTTAATTCCTTTAATTTCATTTCTGGCTGGTGTGTTATGTGGAGCTGCACTGTTCTCATCTGTTAAATGACTGTTTCACCCCAGAAAGTGACCCCTCTCCATAGCAAAAGAGGTGATTCCCTTGTGTCTCTTATTTCTTCCTGGGACCATGGTGAAAATTAATAAGAAAACATTTGCAAAGCTCTTTGTGATCCCCTGAGTAAAGGGTTTATATAAGGGTGGAACGTTGACCTTAACAGACCTTGTGCCAGTGACCAGGTCAGATCACAGCTATATGTGCCTTTTGGGCTGTAAGCGGGTATGAGGTGTCATGTACATGGAAAGCTGCCTTCATTGCCCAGCCATGACCCAAATCAGAGTTATCTCGCGTACCCTTGGCAATGAAGCTCAGCTTGACAAGTTGACGGGGATGAGTCTCAGGGTGGGTGATGGACACCTGGGGTCCATGTCATGTTCAGGTCTTACAAAATCAGTCTCATTGGGGTTTGCAAGGTGGAAGGAAATCCACCTGCCCTTGGTGCCATGAGTTTGATGGTAAAGCAGAGGTGCCTTTGGGAAATGGGGAATGAAAAAGAAGAGCTCTAAAGAAACTGATTATTACCCCAAGTATCAATTCCAGCAGAAAGGGAAAACAAGTTTAAGCAGAAAGATCTCTCAAACAACAACAAAAAAAAAGTGCTGTAGGCATCACAGGCTCCTCCTCACATAGTGTCTCTGCCTTCTGTTGGGTTTAGTTCATCAGGCTTTCACTGAGTTGATGACATTGACTTGGAAAGCAGTGTAGACCCCTGGACAGGACTAAGGTCAGGGTGCTGCTGGCTCCCAGCACCAAGAGCTGCCCTGAGTGGACAGTTGCTCCTCGGGCTTTTGAATTTTCTCCTGGACCATCCTGGGTCTTCTGTCAGGAAAGGGATCCATTCCTGTGTCTATGTGACTCGGGTAACTCTTGGCAGGCCCATAGGAAGGTCTGACTCCTGCCCTGATGAGCTTAGGGTTGGAATAAGAATGATGTGATGTGCCTAATCTGTACCTACTAATGTGGTTGAGCTCTGAAACTCAGTCTCCTCTTTGCACTGAAGCAGAGCTATAAAAGCAAGTGGGTCTGTGAAATCGATGCAGCCAGCTTTCCTACAGCTACCTCCTGGTGTTTAATATAAGTGAGGTTATTCAGCTTCCCTGCACTTGGGCCCCCAATTCAGATTTCTTTCCCCCACAAGGGTATTTTATTGTCATTAATTTACTACTTCTGAGATGTCTGCTCCTTTGAACAAATGGGTTTCAAAATTTACCCACCTGTTCAAAACTAATTAGGAAACACAGGTAGAGAGTTAGTGCATCAGTGGTGTTTCCTTAGGAAAATGGCTTGAAATCCCATACAGCCCCCCTTCCATCTGCCCCATTTCAGCAGTTTCCTCTTGGCATTGAATCCCCTTGGTGAGCAGTGGCTCCCAGGAGCAGCAGAGATCATTTCCATCGTGTACAGCCTTCACCAGCTGCCATGCAGCTCAGTGAGTGTGCGTCTGCTTGCTCCAGCCAGATCAACATTTGCTCCAGCTGTCTAGTGTTTGCAAGGCTGTTTTCAGCAGCTATTCCCACCTGATGTAGCCATCCTGCATCCTCTTATTGCCATTAAGCTGATGATGAACCTGGGCTGAGTGATGTTTGGATGGATGAAGTTTTGTGGATGGATCCTACTTTTATCAGGTTGTACAGGTAGTGCTCAAGGGGTAGTTAAACATGTGACTCCTGGTCACATGTGTAATTTTGACCTTTCAAATTTAGAGGATTTGAGATTTCAAAGCAGTCTGATGAGTTAGAACAGACTGTAACTTCAGTCCTCATGGTGCCTGCTCAACGCAAAAGCACATCAAAACACACAGAGGAAGGATGGAACTCACAGAAAAGCACAGTCCTCCCTGGGTTACAGAGTTGATCATCTCAGTAAAGGAGAACAACATGCAGGTTGAGTCAGATGTTTTGCCAGGAGCTGTGAAATCAGGGAGGAAGGCAAGCAAGGGCTTCTGGGACTTTAATTGCAGAGAGGGGGCTTTCATGGAAGGAGGAGAGGTCAGTTATGCTGGATTATGCCTTGGCTTCAACTTTTCTAGAAAGCTGTGGCCCAGAAGACTTCTTTTCCCTGCCAAGGAGAGTCAGTACAATGACACCCTTCCTCTCAGGCCTCCACCCTCTGTAGTGCAGTAATAGAAGATTATTGTTTTCATGTGCCACACATTAACACTGCAGCTACCAGAGCAACATCCCTGTGCTGGATCCACACTGCCACGGCAGACCTGCGACTTCCCTAGATCTGCTCCCTGCTCAGAGGGTGCAGGGTTGAGTGAACTGAGCAGTGATGTGTTGGTCCTCAAAAGCCAATGCTGTGCTGGAAGCAGCAGAAAAGGGTGGGAACAGCCTCCCCAGAGCTCACATCCCTGTCCCTTTAGCACATAGCTGTAGAGCTCTGAGCTTGCACAGAAAGGCCTCTGCCTTTTCCACTGAGCTCTTTCCTCCTCTGTTGCCTTCTATGTCCTTTTTATCACTGCAGTGGGTCCAAGCTGTGCAGATCAGACTGGTAACCTGCTCAGAATTAAAACCACCCCATTTAGGATTCAGTTCAACCCCAAAGAGAGACAGGCTTGCAGGGCAGTGAAGTTTGAGTTTCTGTCTTATGGGACTTCCAAGGATGCGAGCCAAGCCCAGCTCACATTAAGCAGCAAGAGGCTCCCAACAGAAGATGGAAGATCCACCTGCAAGGACTGAAGACTAGAAGGGGTCCCTCTGGAGAAGCCCACTATTCACCTGCCTGGGGGAGCTGTGGAGACCCAGGGGAGAAGGTGCCCTGCAGGCACCAGGGAAACATCACTTGGTGACTCCGCATCTCAACTTTCTCCACTCTATCCCGGCGCTATTTTTAGGGAGCTGAGGAGAGGCCTATGGCTGGCAGCCTGCTACTCTCCTTCCTTCAAGGAGCACCTGTGCGTGCTGATCCCCATGTTTCATTTCAAAGCAAGGTCCTTTCCAAGGCACCATCTGGGCACCTGAAAATCACGTAAAGCCTGTAGCTATGGCAAAGTGCTACATGGCTATTGTGCAAACCCTACACAAAGAAATCAGATTCATCCCTGACCTCTGTCCCTCCTCAAAACATTGCTGGTCTCACACCAGTGCCTCTGAGGCAAAGTGGCTGCAATTGTTCACCCTGTGCCTGGAGGTCCTGGGGCCACAGGCATACAGCCCAAGTGCTGTCCATTTTATCACATGCCATCTGTCAAGCTGGAGGGATGGGCAGTAATATAATTGTGGACATGTCTGGTGTGTCACAGCCATGGGGACTCAATCCATGTGGCTTCTCATGTCCCACTGCAGGATAGGCAAGGGTGGGAGCCATCTTCACAGCTGCTTGAGGCAAGCGATGCTACTTTAATCATCAAAGCAGGACCTCTGTCAGCATGTGCAGGGATTAGCGTCAGATCCTCCACTGGGACCAGAAGCTTCAAGTCCTCCCAGCTCTATCCCATCACCTTCACCAGCCATATTTGCCCAGTCTGTGACACTGCTTCTCTGAAATGGAGTGACTGTAGGCATCCCGGGCACAGCCACCAAAATGCACGAGGAGAGGAGGACCCCCATCTCTGAGCAGGACAAGCGAGTGGTGTGAAAGGGTTAAGCTGTGTTGTTGATTGTCACATGGTGCTGGGAATGCAAAGGGAATGAGAGGCTGTGGAGCCCAGCAGCAGCGGCACATCTTGACTGCACATGTGGCCTCTACCACAAGCACTTCAAAGTGCTTCCCTCAGACTGACGGAACATCCTGACGCCGACTGTAAATGCCCTTGACACGCAGAGTGGAAAATATCAAACGCTTCGGCGTTCCCCCCGAAACGCAGCCTGTTTTCACTGGGGAAGGGCTTAATGAACCTGCGCGGGAGAGGAGGAGGGAGGATGGGAGGTGTTACGGGTGGTTCTCATTTAGCCCGTGTATGGGTATGCGCCAGCCTGGGCAACTGGACTTAATCTGAGGCAAATCCAAGTGCTTGAGGACATTTTAAGAAAGGCTGGGACATCAGCTCCAGGCGGCTCCATGTCAAGACCCCAGCATGCCTTCCCTCTGGCCCCTGTGACTGCCCCAAACTGTAGCAGGAGGAACAAAAGGGTTTCCAAGCTGGAGGTTTGTCCCTTTCCTTGAGGAACTGCCACCTCCTCCCATCCCTGTGCTACCTCTGGTCTGACACCCTGGGCCCTGAAATGTCCACCCTCACTAGGTCCTTCTGTGACACTGAAATCCTCTCCAGGATGTGTTTTGAGCAGGGACTGTGACCCAGGGAGAAAACACCATGTTCTTTTTGCTACATGGAAACCTATGGGCAGAGGGAAAAGCACTGCCTGTGCTGGTGGAGAAGGCATGAGGTACTGAAGCTCTTGACCCTCAACCACCATCAGAAAAAAAGCAGTCTCTGGTGACCCCTTTTGAGCATGATCCCCACAGACTCAAGGGGAGTACTGATGTGAGTGATGGCCAATGGAGCAAACGTGCTCAGGCAGATAGAAATCTTCAGCCCAGCCAGACACAGAAGAGGGCACAGAGAGACGATGGGCCTGTGTGCGGTCTCGTTGGCTCCAGTGCAACACACATCACCAAGAGGTTGAACAGGGCTCTGATGACTGTAGGCAAGGATCCACTGGTTATGACACATTTGGCATGAATGAAATTGCCTCATAAATACTTCTCAGATCGGCAAGAAATTGAGGGATCTCAGGAGGGAATTGAAGGAGAGGAAAGTTCAGATGATCAGTGGCAAGATCCCTCCTCACATCTTGGAAGCAAAAGCAGGAAGGGGAAGGAGACCACCAAGGGGTAAAGGATGTGAAATTGAAGTAAACTGGAGGTGTTTCAGGTCATGAAGCATGAGGCCTGCTTTCCAGGGGAGCACATGAGCTGGACCGCCTCCATCTCTCTGGGAGCGCAACCAATATTCTGGATAACAAATGATGCAGAGCAGTTAAGAGGGCTTTAATGGGACATCTTTGGGGAACCATATTAAGAGGGTAAACAGAAGACATAGGCGCCACAATAAACTGCTGACTCCTGGCATGTTATGTTAAAAAGCAAACCTGGAAGCCTGGGCAGTAAACATCAGGAGGTGGAAATAGTCCATGATGGCAAAATAAGAAGGGCTTAGGATTTCTGAAACCTCATGAGAGGGTTTACCTAAGAGTTGGCTGTTGGTTGTACCCTCTGTTTGGAAAAGATGCCATTGCTTTCAGTGTTGCTGACTTTTTAGAAGAGTGGGAGGTGGGGTGCCCGCTCTCTGGTGGATCACAGGAAGGCACTCCAAGGGCAACTCGCTGCTGTGTGCTCAGCCTGCCAAATGCACTGGGGAGCACATGGGAATGGTGCCCTGCACTGGAGCAGCGGGTGGTGAGGGGATTGGGTCTGGTGCTGGTGAACCCCCAGGCGCTGCCGGAGACAGCAGAGGATGGCAGCCTGGCACAGATGAGGCCCTCCTGCTCCCATCCCTGTGCTGACAGATAAGGATAGATTGATCACTGAGTTTCAGATTGATGACTGCTGTCAGCTGGTGGCCTGTCTCACCAGCCAGGGAAGGGAAGCAGACTCTATGCCCGGTCCTTTTAAAGGCGTTTTGCCTCAGGGTATGATTTATTGTTAGAAAACAAAGGATGTTTGAGAAAAAAAGCCAACACAAAATAAAACATCTCAATTGATGAAAGCTGTCTTTAGTCCCCAGTGGCTTTTCCCCTTCTTCTTGAGCCTGGGAGCAGAGGAGGGATATATCCCCCTCTCTAAATAACACCAAACCAGCTTCCTTTGACATTTAAGTATTTAGTGCTCCAGTCGCATGATGGGCAGGGACTCCTTAACCTATTCCTAGGCTGTCTCCCTGCAAGCGAGTACAACACTATATGCAAACACAGAAAAGCTCAGTACTATTTATATGTGACAAGGAACAGCACAGAAGTGCTCAACTTTAGCCCCTGGTTCTAAAAAAGAACAACGTCTGCAGTTGTTGTACTCTGAAAATAATTCAGAGTAAAATGAGAGTGGAAGAAATTATTTTTTAAAAATTGAATGGAGGAATGTGTAAGGCTGTTCTGTGAGATGCTGTAATATGGCAGCTGTTTTAGAAGCCTGAACAGTCTTTTACATAAGCAAGTCCAGCTAAGAGAGAAGGTGGAAGCAGCAGCATTGTAGGTTTAGCACATATATATACTTAGATAAATAGCATTAGTGTGTGGTGCCGATGTGCGTGTTAATGGTTGATGCTAATGGTAAATAAAAAAGGAGTAATTTGACAGCAGTGAGTAGAAACCCATGAAAAAATGCAAACTCCTGGGAAGAGAAGCTAAAGGCAGGAGTGAAAAATCCCTGGCCACTAGGGTTCATGGTAATAAGAAATTGTATCAAGAAAAGCCAAATCCTATAATGAGATCCCAGACAATAATGTGAAAACATTCAGCCTGTGTGTAGAAGAGACAAAGTTATTTGTTCAACATTTATTTTTCTCTTTGGAAAGAAGTAGGATGACACATTCATAATTTACTGAGATAATGTAACACTTTGTATTCTACCAGTGATGAAGCCGAATGTTAAACAGCAGTGATTAAAGTTAGACATTCTGCAGGATCAGATAACTTGCATCAAAGGATAAACAAATTGGCCCAAGAGCTCTCTGAACCATTAGTGTTGATTTTTAAACAAATCTGGGAACTCTGGGGAAGTTCCAGAGGACTGGGGAAAAAAAAATCTAACACCAGACTAATAAGGCAGTAAATAAGATGGGCTATGAAAACAAGCGGTGTTTGGCAGGATGTAGATCCAGAAAAACTGATTGTAAGTAAAATCTTTATGGAGCACAGTCCATATGGACTCACAGCATGCTGCATAATTAATGTCAGTCAGCTTCAGTTTGTAGAAAATAAAGGCTTTTTACTATTTGTGTTGGGATACCAACCTTAACTGACGAAGTGGCATCATCCACTTAGGGGTTTTTTTTGCATGGTGCTTGGCTTAAATCTGCATGGCATCTCAGCAAAGAAAGAGAAAAATAATCCTATACTGTACAAAACTAGTGCAGTTGGGATTGGTTTTATGGCTCTATAGCTGAGTCAGTTGGAAATTTGGAGATGTTGACTGATGGGATTGTTCCTTATGGGACCTTGCAGGGGTTTGATTAATAAGAGAGATTGATCATTGCTGGAGAAATAGGCAGCCAGGAGAGGGGTAAAGCTCTTCGTGACCAGATAGGTCACTTGAGCTCTGTCTATGCTAATCAGTCATCATGTCTCTGTCTCCAGCCCCTGCAGGGCAGGGAGCTATTGGGATGCGCCAAGATTCCCATCTGGGTTTCTTCTGTCTGCAAACTGAGGCTCTGGAGCTGCTGGTACATACCCAGTCTGGAGTTGGGATGCAGCCAAAGCATGCCTCCAGATCTAAGATTTGGGAAGCATTCTGGGATAACCTCATCTAGACACAGCTTGGGTCCCTTGGCCAGGAGGACTCCCCTCAACAGTATATGTCTTAACTGAGCTACATGCGGGGTCTTCTATAGCTTGAAGGTTTAACCACCTGGCACCACAGCAAGTCAGTTCTGATCCTCAGAGCAACATAGCTCTCTAAAACCTCTCGGGCTTGCGAGCAGCAGGATCTGTCAGCCAGAGCAAAGGTGCTGTGCATTCTTCCTAGACCTGCTCCACAGTTCAAAACTTGCTGTTCCTAGTCATACCCATTTATTCTTTAAGTTGTGATAATGATCATCTCCATTGCTGTGTGTATGACAGTGTCTATTCCCTTCAGACAAGTTTCCACAACAGTGGTATTTACAATCAAATGCTTTCACACAGAAGTAGAGGCAGAAATGCTGGGTTGAATGCTCATGGAAGTGGAGAGCCCAATTATTCCACCTATGTTGTTTTCAAACTTCTGTGTGTTTTTTTGAGTCTTAAATCTTTTTCTTGAGCCTTAAGACCTTCTTTATACATTTCTCATCTGTATATAATTGCTGGGCATATGAACTTTCATTCCTTATTCATTGCAGGAGCAGCTTGCAGTATCTTGACTCAGTGGTGGGGCACAGGTCATAGCCCCTTGGTTTAGAAAAGGGAATTGCTGACCCTGCAGGGCATGGAGAAGGTCAGGCTGGGAAACAGCTCAGGTTTTACATGGTGCCTTTAAGCCTGGCAGCTTTCAACACTTTGACATTGAGGAGGAGCAAATGCAAGTGGAAAGTTGGGTAGACAGAAGGTAACTAACCCAGCAGAGCATCTCCCTGGAGGTGAACTGCTTTGTCCAGGGCATGGCCTGGCCTGGAGCAGTGTCATCTGTGGGGGCCGGTGGCCATGATGGCCATGGGCTCTGTGGTGTATTTGTATTCATGTCAGCAGGACATGAAACCAAATTCCCTTTCCCTTGGCAAGCCTTGTGCTCCATAACTCAGGAATGCGAATGACCACATGTTTGTCTGAAAAATGGTCATCCTCAGGAAGGGAACAGGTCTGCCATGCTAAAGGAAGGGAAAACTCAAAGCATAACATACAGAAATGACACCTCAGGGCTTCAGATTTGTTCCCTGTCAATGCAGAGGAAGAAAACTGACCTAGACACTGTTGAAGTTGACAAGGTCTTAAATTTAATCTGCTCTAAAGGCAACACATAACTTTGTTCCTATGTGCTTTAGGGTTGCAGCTGTTTTACCCACTGGCTTTTCCTACTCTCTGGCCACCTTGTAACCTCTCTAGCAGCACAGAGAAATATTCCTGTCTGTGCACTGACTGTCAAATGTGGTCTTCAGCTAGGACTGTCTGGATCAAAACCCATTCCCAAGGAAGAGGCTGTTGCCAAAGCGTGCTGTCGCTGCTTGGGACCTGGCTGCTCCCTGCTGAGCAGGAGCCTCTCTCCAGTGCTAAGACTTTCCTGCCCAGCAACCTCAGACAGATGCCAAAGACCATCTGTTCACTGCTAAGCCCCTTGGAAGATGTTTGGCGGAGCCAGGCTTTTTCAGAACCCTCCCTCCCTCTCTCAGCCTTCCCCAAGGCAGGAACATTTCTTCCTATTTAATTTTCCTGGATCCCCAAACTGGGCTTTTTTTTTGGGTTGATTTGTCTGCTGTTGCTGCTTTTGCCTTTTTCTTCTTCTTTGTTACATATATCATCATGCAATCTTAATTTCAGACCCTGGTTCCTGCAGGAAAAACTGGGCTCTCAATCCACTCAGAGCCATGTTGGGATATCTCCCATGGCCTCAGAGGGTCTTGCTGTTGGTCCATACTGTGCTTAGGGACTTGCAAGCACAAGACATGTCTGGTGGTCCCATGGGGCCCAGCAGTTGCTATGGGCATGAAGACTACCTGGATCACACTTCAGCTGCAGCCGTTGGAATAACCACAAGCTTTTTTCATTTTACTGGTGGAGCCAAATCCCTGAAGAAGAAAAGGTCCTGCCAAGTCATCAGAACACATCCGTCTTCCCAGTGAAGTGAAGTGAAGTGAAGTGAAGTGAAGTGAAGTGAAGTGAAGTGAAGTGAAGTGAAGAAAAAAGGATTACAGGTTAATTGATCTACCCCAAACAGAGTTTTGGTTTGGCCTTCCCCATCTCTTTCTCTGTTCTCCCATCGTGACTGTTTGTATTTAGGACATGCTGGTTTCAACCCAAAGCCACAGAGGGGTTCAGTCTACTTGAATTAGTACTTCCCAGCAGACAAAATCCATATCTGAAAATTTGCGTGTGCTTTTAGGTTCAATATTTTCCCCTATCACTAATTCCCTCTTTGACCTTGATCCAAATACTTGAGCTCTGTAGGACCTTTGTTTATTTGCATAAGATACTGTTCTCTTGCAGTGCTGATTGTTCGTCAAGGCAAGGACTATATTTAAGCTGTACCCTGTGTTTACACAGTTGGCCGATGTGTTGCTGTGAAACCTTCGATTGAGACCAATTAGAAGATGGAGAGTGCTCAGTGTGCATGGACTTTGTGCTTCATCCATTTGCCAAACTCCAACCAGCCTCTGCTATTTTGGAGACTTGTGATCTGACCAACTTTGGGTGCTGTCACAGGGATGGAGAAAGGCCTGTCTTCTCACTCAAGGGACACATCTTGCCAAGCCTGGAGGCAGTGCTGCTTCTCAGTAAAATGGTTGTAATAATGTTTTAACATGGGCAAAAGAAAAACATAAAGAAAGAAAAGACCTCCCTAAACCATGTTCAAAGGGCTGGTAGAAATGGAGTAATGGAATTTTTTAAAAAATACAAAACAAAACACAGCCTGAGGCAGAAACCCAGCACGGAAAATTGGATTCCAGTTAAAGTCTGGCTAAATTGTAAGTGGAGAAACTTCTATTCTATTCTGATCCTAAAAAAACCTGCCTGATGTCTCCTCTCCACTGGGGGGAGAGAGTAGGTACATGGTGGGTCACTGGTCACCTCTGCATGCAGCTGGAAGATGTCTGCATTCATCATGGGGATGATTATACAAAAGCCCTGGAGAACAGAAGAGTGTAATATGTTCACCAGGGGCTGGAAGCCTCATGGGAGAAGTGGGAAATGAAGAAATACAAGGTCCAGCTCTAATTCAGACATTGATCCCAAGGGAAACATCAGAATTCACCTGTCTTCTCTCCGGAGTGTCCTTTGAGCATGAACTAAGCAAAAAATCTATCTTCCTGGAATTGCTTTGCAGATCCACTGGGCAGGTGGCACAAGAGGGGGCTTCAAGGTTGGCCACAGCCCCATGTGCCTTTGTGCCCCCACACAAACTATGCATCCCATCCTCCCGCATAGTAAGACAGGAGTGTGGGGACAAAATAAAGTGTATGGGTAGTGTCAGAGGGGATCTACTTATTAAGACCACTAGGAAATTTGGTTTATAACTATAGAGAGTTGGAGTGACCAAATAATTTTCCCTGCTGGGATCTCTGTCCCATCATTGCCATGTACTTACAGTGAGTGGAAACAGCTCTGAGTTGTGCAGTGCTGGCACTGGCAGGACCACCTGCATGCCCCAGTCCTGCCTGGCCATGTCCTGCTTTCTCCATCTGGGACATCCCCAGCCAGTGATTCAGAGGCCCTCAGGAATGCTTGTAGCAGATGCTTCCCCTTGGCCATCTGGGGAACATCCTCTCCCCACGAGTCATCCTTGTGAGGCCAAAGCCTGCCCCTTCCTCTACTATCACTGGACCTCAGCAGCTCCTCTTCAGGCACATCCACATATGGCATCCCCCTGCTTGCTGTCCACACAGCTGCGTCCAGAGCTCCTGCCTTGTCCTGCATGGAGCCGTTCATGTCTGGGCATACAGCACTTTGGTTTGTGTCTCATGATCAGATAAATCAAAATTGGAGCTATCATATTGCCATATGAAATACTCCAAATGCTGGAGCATATGAAAATGAACCATCACTCTCTTGGCAGTTCAGGTTCTGGGAAGAGCAAGCTTTTGGAGTAAATAAATAAATAAAATTAACAGCATTATTTTCAGGTCCAGGTCCACAAAGATATGTTAGAATTCCACCTGTAGGAGCCTTTATGAACTACCGTGATCCTGGTAGAAGCTCCTGCTTCTTTTTGTGTTTGCTTAGGACATTTATTCAGCATTGTCCCAACCAGGGTACTCCCAGGAAGGAGGACTGGACCATTTCTTGGAGCTTTCTTGACAAAAACATCCTTTAGTCTTAGGTACAAGCTGGATGCTGCCCACTGGTGTGAAGGGAGCACAGTTTGACTGCAGACATTCCAGAAGCTGTCTGTTGTACCTGGTCTGGATGGAAAGGGGACAGACTGCCAGCTCAAGCACCTGGACAGACACACTGCGGTTAGAGTAGTCTTAATGTTTAGATGGCAATGGTATTAAATGTGTGTAAAGCAGACAGACTGGTGCTAAAGTACTTACTGGGAACATTAATAAGTCATGGACCACCCTTCCTCATCATATGATGTGGTTCTGTCTATAGGCAAGATATGTAAAAACAATTTAAAATTAATTTAGCTTTTAAACCTTTTAAAAACATGTAAAACCCCCAACCTTTGATATAGGATTGGGCTGTTTTTCCAAGTGGGAAAATGTTCACATCAGGATTGACTTAATTTTTTTCCCCTTTTAAATCATAAACAGTCCAGTACAAGAAACAGTAGCTGTTATTGATTAAAAGTTCATTTGCCTTGTCTTTGCTGATGATTAATATTTGGGAAAGAGGGATAGAAGAAGGGAAGGGTGTTGTACTTTGGAGAGAAAATGTGCCACATGTTACCTGTATCTTAGAATAATGTTAGTGTTGGAAGGCGTATGGGTTGTGAAGAATAATAATTGTTTTAAGGTTCAATAGAGTCCAGCTCTTTCTGCGTGTGCACGTGTGTTTTAACTTGCCGGACGCACCCTCTTTAAATAGGAGTGTGATACAGGAGGGGAGAAGGCAATTGCATTTCCAAATGGGATTTTTATGGCCCGTTGAAGGAAAGCAGCTACCCACTGAATAACAGGGCACCATTTCCAGTGGCAGATGGCAAAGGCCTCCTTTTGTGAGCTCGTGAGCCTCACTGCTGAGCAGGCAGTGAGAGCAGGAGGTGCCGTAGAACCACGGGATGCCCAGGAGCTGGCGCATTTGCTCTGACATCTCTGCCTTTTTACTGGGCCCCAAAGCCCCAAAGTGATGTGTGAGAAACTGTGACAAGCTAAGGGTGTAGGATATGGACGGTGAGCTGCCCAGTCCTGAGCCAGGGCTGAGATGGGCATCGGAGGTGATTGTATCATGGGTTCCTTGCCCTAGAGATGGTGGGCATGGATACACCCAGTGCCTCGCTCAGACTGTGATAAGCTAGTTACCCACAAGTTTTATCAAATCTCTACACTTCCATGATGCTGGAGGTTGGAAGACCCATTCATTCAAGAGCCTTCAAAGGACTTAAAACTCAGTGGGGTACAAAAGGCATTTCTTGGTCAAAACATTTTTCCAGGCAAAAAGGGCAGATTCAGAGAAAGTGAAATTCTGTGAATTCATTTCCATTCCTCAAATTGTTGAATTGGGGAAGAGGGGGAAAAAGGAAACGTTTTACTTAGATGTTTTCAGAGGAGAATGTTTCTGAGGTTTTTTTTCTTGGCCCAGTCTTTGGTTTCAGGACCTCCTTCAGTTTCAAAAAAAAAAAAAAAGAAAAGAAAAAAAATTTAAAACATCTGTCAAAACAGCAACTTCTTAGTAGAACTGAAATCTGCTTTTTCCAAGACTTCATAATTTGCTGAAAATATTTGTGTCAAATTTTCTTCCCAGCTCATTCCCAGTGCAAAATGCCTGTGAACTGGTAGGACTCGAGCACACCATGATTTGCAGAGCTCTTGGGTGCCTTTTCCCAGCACTTCTCTGAAGGTCTTTTACTGTGTGAAGAAATCATCACAAAAAAACCCAAACCAAACCCCCAGAAAATACCATGAAAAATTTCTCAATAAAGGACCACTGAGGTTGCATCACATGGACTTTCAGACTGATTTGATGAAAGTTTATTGATTATAAATGGAGATGTGGTATAATGCGAAGGTAGGGCTTGTGTCCATCAGCTTGACTTGCTTAAGTTAAAGACTTCATGGAGATGTCTCAAGTGTCCCTGTCCATCCTGGGGATTGTGTTTGGAGTGGTTTGCTGCTTTCTCTTATGGCAGCAGGGAGCAGATCCCTTCAGGGGGATGATATTGGAGAAGATGACTCTGGAATGTCCCAGTCATATGTTATCTGCATAACACACCCTTCATTAGCACTGATTTACACCTCAACACAACAGAAGTTCATCCTGTGCCTCCAGAGGAAAGTCTTCATCTAAAAGGGCAGTTAAGGGTATCAGCCTTAGGCTAAGGTAACTTTGATTTAAGCGGATTAAAAAATATTATGTCGGTAAGTCAGAACCACTTGGCATTCTATTGCATTGCTCTACGTTTTGAATTGATTTGAGAGAGAAGAAGGGGAAGGCATGACACTTGTGACCTGCTACCTGTGTAAGAGCAGGCTTCTTTACAGCCTCCTGATTTTACAGCTGGCTTTCCCATAAACAACATGCCCTACCTACTGTTTCCTTAACCTGGGAATCCCATCCTGCTCATTCTGAGAAGCAAAAACCCATCTGAGACTCTGATCTGGAGCTGGGGTCCCTTCAGGGACCAGGCCTGCCCTCACTCCAGTGGTATCAGATGAGGGCAGAGCCTCTGCTATTCAAATTGGTTATTGACAGCAATGAAGCCACTGTCGTTTATGGGAACAGGAGCTTGGACACATCAGCTCAGAAGTCTGAACCTCTTCCATTTTAGATTATGCAAAAGCCCACAGGGGTCCAGGGTCTGGGATTTTTCAAAGTAGGACAAGTTGAACCAAAAGAACTTGAGAATACCCATCCCCTCCAGCTCATAAATGACTTGTGTTAACTACCATTAACCCTTTGTTTGGCCTGACATCATCCCCAGTGCTTTTCATCCCACAACACCAGGATTGCATCCATGTTGCCCCATCTCTTTGCTTTTACCCACCCATCCACTTCTAGAGCTGCAGCAAAGTGAGGACGAGAGATCCCACCTAGCAGAGGTCTCAGTCCTACAGTCAGGCAAAGTACTGGGTAGGAGTGACAGGGGACAAGTGACACAGGAGAGCCACTCCCTCTGCAAGGCATCTCCCATCACTGCTCTGTGCCAAAAGGGATGGCACTAATCCTGACCTGCCGGGACATCAGCCCCTGGCTCTCTCCCTTCTCCCTCTTTGGAGGAGATGGAGTTTCAGGCTTTGCAGCACAGGCACCCGTGCCAAACCCCCTCTCTGAGGCAGGCGTTCCTAATCATGCGTAAATACAGCAGTGGATATAGCCGTCTGTGTTGCTTCAGAGAGAGCCTTTGATCCTGGATTGAGAGCTCATGTTTCAGGTGTTTGGGCAAATCAAAAGTACAAAATAGAAACTCCAAATTGCCTTGTAATTTTTAAGAGGCAGATCAGGAAGACACTGCTCACTGGATGGAGAACAGATGTCTCTCCACCAGCTTCACTGCTGTCCAGAGCTAGGAGGCAACATGTCTCCCCTTCCCATGAGCGGCTAAAAGTCCGAGTTTGGAGAACATGCCTCAGAGTTCCATGGACCCTGTGTGGGGAGGGGCCAGGTTGGTCTGTCTGTTCAAGCACCAGCTTTGGTTCAGAGCTAGCCCTGCCCTCCTGCTCCTTTTCACCTATGGGTTTCTGGGACCAAAGCCCATTAGAAGCACAGCAAGCCCTTGCCCTAGCGGCTTCACCAGAGAACTAAGTCCACCTGGGGAGTAAATCAACTCCCTGAGAAACAAGTGGGGTTGGCAGCAGAATGGTCTCAGCACCAGTAAGATGCTGCTGGAGCCACCTGAAGGTTGCTATAAAGGGGGAGTAGTACTTGCCTGCCTTTAGGTATAGTCAGAGCAAGAGGAGTTAGGGGAGGCTGGGGCCGCAGACAGCCTCTCTAGTGAGCGGAGAACCCTGCTAATTAGTAATGTGTTATTTCCAGTATCAGCTTGTGTGTTTTGCTCTTTCAGAAGAGGAACCAGCGTTTAGAGATGCTCTCATTCAAAAGTCCCCTCCACCAACCACGGAGGATGCAGAAGGGGCATCCCTTGGCAGGGGTGGTTCAACAGTGCCTTGAGGATGCAGGTATGTGAAGTGGGGGTGCACTGACAGGGTCAGATAGCTTCATTAGAGGTAAAATTGTATGGGCTGGTGTGTCTGTAGCCCATTGCTGTTTGGTGATTGCCTCCTGTGCCAACACTGGTAGCACAGCCTGTGACCGTGTTGTACCCCAGAGCTTAGTCTGTTGGGCCCTTTGGGGTGAGCCTGAGGCTGGCAGCTGGCTGGGTGCTCCAGCAGGCTTGGTGCCTAATTCCCTTCACTTTGGTGCCTTGGCTGGATTGCCAAACCACTTGAAAGGCACCAGGACTGATGCTCATTGCTGCCTGAGTCAGTGGAGAAGGCAAGCAGGAGCCTTGAGGTTAGGGTAGAGCCTGTGAGTCATGGCAGCTGGAGCCACTGGGGCAGCAGCTGGGTGCCAAGATACTTTTTGATAGAAAAGAGCAAAAACTGCATTTAGCATTGAGAAAACCTGAGCAGGGCCCAGCCAAGAGGCTGTTAGGTGATGGGGGGATAGTTGTGTCCCCTCTTGAAGGCTGGTGACCAAGGGAGGTCTTGATGCTTTCACAGTCCTGAGCTGCCTTGCTTAGGGTGTGGGAAAGGGCTTACTTCTTCTGCACCAAGCTGCTGTGTTGGGCAGGTGGATGCATGAGGACCTGCTCCAACCATGGGGTTGGCTCTTCCCCAGCAGAGTAACACAAGGTTTTGGAGAGAAAGAAAAGGTGGGAGAAGACTTTCCAGCAATAATGGTTATTTTCTTCCTCTTGCCTGAAGCTCTTGACTGTATTGTAGGAAGCTCAGGTAATTCCTCAAGACCCAATATGCTCTGAATAAACCAGCATAGAGCAATGGTGTCTAAAAGCAGGGACTGGCATCACTGGTGCCAGGGCTGATGCTGTGGAGAGGTGTGAAGACCTGTTTGGAGGTGGTTCAGGGTCAGGCAGTGGGTAAAGGTCTTTTATTCTGGGCAGGGGTTGAGTTGTGGATGGGATGCAGGAAAAAACAGCACCTAGGCCTGGACTTTGTCCTTGGAGAGCTGGTGGCTGGCATCCCTGGTTGGGCATTAAGGATGTGTTTGGAAGCCAGTGGTGGAGGGCTGGTCTCAAAATATCTCTGATTGTATTGAAAGGGTTTCAGATGGATATTTTTCAAGCTAGGCTACAGAAGAGCACCATCAGCCTTGTCTTCAATGTGGAACCTGCTGCTTGTTGTGTAGGAGAACTTGGGTCCATCTTCCTGGACTGTGGCACAATCCTCTTTATCACCCTAGGGAGACCCTGCAAGCCCCTAAAAGAGGTGTCATGTTGTCTGCAGCCCCCAGAGCTGCTCATGCTTTGGCCTTCAACATCTGTGATTTATGCTCTGGGCAGGAGGCCTGTCACAGAGAGCACAGCTTGGCCACAATCCCTCGGCTGGAAGCAGACTGAGCGTCTCAGCCATGCCGAGTCTGACCTCAAGCTGACGGATGCCAACTCCAGAGCTGTGTTTGTGAGACTTCAGTGCCGTGTTCCCCTAATCCTCCTGAGTGTGGGGAGGGGGTGAGGGATGTGATGGGACAGCTGCTGTGAATTAGTCCCCTCTGCTAAATTGCCTCTGAGCCTTCCCCCTTCCCCAAAAGGCAAGCTGCAAACCCCTCTGAGTTTATGATCTGTGAGTTCATGCAGCCTCCATTAATTTTATGAGAAGATTTTCCTATATCTACTCTCATATATCAGCCACGGGAGCAGGAGGTGGTGGTGGCAGGGGAGCATGACGTAAGCCTGTTCTGATACACATCACTGCTGGAAGGGAGGGCATATGAGCACCTGGTGTCGATGTGAGCATCAGTCCTGTCTCTACCAGCCTTTCCACCTTCTCCTGCTGATGCAGGGAAACTTTGGGGCACCTCATAAACTTTTGAAGGTCCTGAGAAGAGGCACTTGATGCAATATGGTGAGGATTGTCTTCTCTGGTGACTCATTCTGCAGGATGGGAAACTATGGGAACCTCTATCCCCGGTCAAATCAAGATAAGAAATGGGAAAAGACCATAAATCACTTAGGAAAGCAACAGAGTTGGGAATGCAAAAGGCTCCAAGTCTTAGAGCTCAGATTGCTGAGCTAAGCCCTCTACTGAGCAGGGCCAGCTTCTGGTCGACAGAAGTGGTGTAACTTGTCCCTGTCATGTTAGCACAGCTTTAAAAAGACTGAGATATAGCGAGAAGCTGGGATGATGTATTGTGACTGGGATGTCCACAGAAGGTGTGAGCTTGGACCCTGCCATAGGAGCCAGATGGGTGGCACAAGCTGGTTTACCTTTCTTGGAAAAACTCAGACTCCTTTCCCAGTGGATAATGAGAAGGGTCTGGAAAACTGCCCCTTTTCTACTTTAATTTGCCCAACCTGGGTGGGGCAGGTGCCATTAACCATCTCCAGAGCCCCCAGGGTAAATGGGCTGCATGGGCAGAATGAAAGAGGGATGTAAACTCCCAGACCTCCTTATAAACTTGCAGGGTAATTGGCAGCGTTGCACTTGCTATGAAACCCAAGAAGGAGCTAAGTCCTCAAACAAGAGAGAGCTTTAGGAGAAGGGTGCAAGGGAGCCTGTTGGAAACCCTGGCTGTATTTCAGGCTCATTCATTTGCTTTTCTCTTGGGACCAGCTGCTTGTGTGGTGGGACTTGTTCTCCATCCTGGGAAGGAGCTGCCAGGGATGCAGGTGTGGGAACCCCTGATGTAGGTTCTATGCCCTGAACTGCCAAAAAGACTTTTTCTGAAGCTTTGTTTCCTAAATCATTCCATGTCTGAACAGGCTAAACCACCAGTGAAGGCAGTTTTAAGTCTTTTGGCAGTGTGCTTTGATCACTGAGCTGTTGCATGGGGGCTGTCAGAAGCTTGGGCTGGGCTATGCAATGGGCAGAGTATGGGGCTACATCCACAGATCTGGGAGATGGAGCTCTGTTTTGCTCTGTAGTGTTTGCGCCTGCTGGCTCCAAGATGGTGAAGAGCCTCCTCCATGCCACTGGAGTGGAGGGTATGTACAGCTGAGATGAGGCTGGCTCTGTACTGGACCTGCCAGAGACTTTTTTCCAGCAGCACTTTGTTTCTGTTGATCACCAGGGTCACTTTCACTGACATTGATCTGGTCATTCTTTTCAAACAAAACTTGACCATTTTTGTTCATCTTGCCAGCACTTTGTATCTGTTTCCCAGTTGGCAACACTTGGGAATTTTGTGCAAGTTTATGTTGAAGGATTTTGGTTTGTGGTTTGTTTTTGTTGTTTTTTTTTCCCAGGACTGATTGTGCAGTGGAAAAAAAACATTTTTCAGCTACCTCTGTGCATTGACTCTGACAGAGCACCTTCTCCCAAACCAACAGTAACCAAACCACAAAAAATTGTTCCCAAAGAAGCAATCAGAAAGGAAAGAAAAAGGCACCGACCAGGATCTCTTTTTCTTTCTATATTCTGAGAAAGCATGTGAATTATCCTGCTTCCAATTCTTCCCAGAACATCGTAGTAATGGTACAAATTTAGTCATAAAGCTGCGGTTGAATTATAGTTATCATTGTAAAACAATAATAACTATGCAGATACTTATTATGGTGCATTAAGTTACAATGATAGTAAATCTGTCATAATAACCATGGCAACTCTCTTAGCTGCGCAGTAGGGATCCTGCAATATTATTGATAAAATCTGCTGAACTCTGCTGTCTTACCCTCCACAGAGCTGCTGGACTGTTTTATTGGAAATGGTGATTAAATGATGCAAACCATATCTCCCCGCAGTCATTTGTTCTCTTCATTTGCGTGAAGCCCTGAAGATGAGGCATTACATGCTCTGTCATTTAAAACATGGCACCAGTGATAATTGTTGACCCAGGTTAGACTCACCTCTCTGGGAGAGTGGTTTGTAGGATGGCATCAGGCTGAAAGAAACAGGGTGGGGGGAGGTAGGTTTGGCTCACCTCAAGTGTTTCTTTTGAGGATGGCTGGTGGATGGCTGGGCTACATGGGTTTTCTTGTATCTCTGCTGCTTTGGGTGCTGGGATGGGCTCTAGGGCCAGTAACTGGTCCAGGACTGGCTCTGTGGGAAGGCTGGTGCCTACACCTGAAACCAGAGAGGTGCCCCCTCAAAGCAGTGCAAGCACTTGGTCTGGAAGGTGCTGAGCCTTCCTTCGGGCTGGAGATGGTTAATGGTGCTGGGCTGCCTTGGGCCAAAGCTGGGAATGTGCTGGAGGCAGGTCGGTGGTGATGGTCTGACTCAGGCTGTGGTTGGGCCTGAACACCCAGCACAGGACTCACATCATGCGGCTGCTGCTCTGACATGCTTTATGGCCCTATGTTGTCTTACTCCTGGTCCTGTCCAGCCCTGCCAGCCCTGCCACTGCCAAAATAACCCACAAGAAAGGTTGTTCTTATGAATTTCTCTGACTTGTTTTGGGGTGAGGGAAGATCACACTTCTTTGGGTATCTATGGGAGCCAAACCACAGCAACTCTTTCCTAGTTTCCATTGACCTAATGCATGTGCAATCTTACACAAACATGTGGGGTGATGCTAGAGTTGGCACTAGTTTGCCCAGACAGGGATGTGTGTGCAGCTATCAACAGCTTCCAGCACATCCCAGTTCCATCTGTCCAGTATGTGTCAGCTCAGAAAGACTCACCTGCAGTCTCTCTCCTTCTGTCCCATCACAAAGTGGGACCATTTTTATTCTAAAACAGGCTGGATTTGTTAGCTTGCTTTTCCAAGGACTGTGTGGACTGCTGCTTTTTGTGGCTTATTTCATATGAGCATGGCTGAGAGCTGCAGTTGGTAGAGATGTAGGAGCAAGCAAGTTTCTGGGGTGGTGGGAGGCTGCCTTCATGCAGGGCAGGGGGCTCCTGAGCCCAGTTCAGCTATATTAGCCAGCAGAGAAGCCACACAACCATGCTGGGCTGCTTGAGCTGTCACAGCTGGCTGCAGACCCAGGGGGACACTAGCATGTTCTGGCTGCTGTGCTCATGGGTGATGCGGGCTACCTGGGGCCGAGGACCCAGGGCCACGAGTGCACTGGGCAGTGAGAACTGGGCTGGGGCAGGCACTGTCCCACCTCCCTGCTGTGCTGAGCTGGCTCTTGCTCCCTCAACCCTGTCCTGCTCTCTGCCTGGGCTGCCAAAAATGGGCATGTTTCTCCATTTGTCATTTTTCCATTGTAATGTTTTGTGCTGGTTTAAGAAAAAAGGCTAATAATTTAGCAATGTAATAAGGATTTTCTGGCTGAAGAAAAGCTCATTAAGGTCTTGCTGAATATAGGAACCTAAGTTTTTGTTGTGAGTGTTTATATTTTCTAATTACTAGCAGATGACTCCAGTTGTGTCAGTGTGCAGCTTGGTATGGGACTAAGGGCTAGCTGGTTCCTGCCCTATTTGTTTACTGGCTACTCCATTTTAGGGCGAAAGTCAAAGAGTTTTTGTAAAGGAGAGAAGATGCTGGGATGTGCCAGCCTGACTGAGCTGTAGTGGTTATCTGATGACTGAGCTCATCTGCTGTAGGTCAGCAAAGCTGCAATGAAATGAGGGAACCTTGGCTCTTGCCAGGGAGAGAGCTGACCCTTTGGAATAACACTTGCCCTTTAAAATAGAGCAATTAAAAAAAAAAAATCCTAAAGGAAAATATTTTATTCATTTTTGGGCTCCAAGTATTTAACCAAACTCACCCTAGGCTGCAAACAGTGCGAGTGGGGTATTTTATGACCTTAATTATTTTATTTAAATGCTATGTTGAGGGAAATGTGTCATGGGTGTAAAGCTTGTCAAACGGAGGCAGGGGCTGGCAAAGGATGGTCCAGCAGGATGAAGGTCGAGTCTTTATTGCTCCTGTTCTGCAGCTGGTGATCATCTTCCTTTCCAAGTCATGCTGTGCATGGCTCCCAAAGTCCCTCTGCAAATTTTGCTGTTGACTGCTGGGATCTTTTCTGTTTCATGTAAGGATCTGTGGGCAGATTTTTTGTTTGCTGTCAATTGAAAACTTATCAGTATAATTACACAAACATATGCTTTATAGGTTGTGTATTAACACCATTAAATGGCAAGCTGGTATTTACAGTAAGTTATATTGACTGTTACTGATTACTGTTACAACAAATGCTGACATAATTATTGAGCCAGGGCCATTTTAAATTGCAAACTGCCCATTTATGCCACTGTGCAATATTTCTCTCTTACAGAACTGAGCAAAGGGACTTCAAGTATCCAGAGTCCTTGATGTACTTGTGTGGCTAAAGACATAAGGGATTCCATTTGTTGCAAAATCTGAGTTCTCATTTAAAAATAGTAACTGGACTCCCCAGGTTGGCAGCTCTGCCTTCTTTTCATCTTACTTTGAGCATCAGGAAACCCACCTCAGTCACCAACACACCTTTCACAGGGCCTGAAATCAACCAATCTTTTGTAGTTTTGGTGGCTTATTTGTTTTGCGCAAGTCTATAGACACTGTTCCAAGGGCTGTCAACTCTCAAGGTGCATTTCCACTGCACAGCAAGTGCACATATCTATGTGCCTGGATAGGGGATATTAGATCATAGATCATAGAATCATTCAGGTAGGAAAAAGACCCTTGGGATCAAGTCCTACCATTAACCCTACTCTACAAAGTTCACCCCTAAACCATGTCCCTCATAACCACATCCAAACACCCCTTAAACACATCCAGGAATGGTGACTCAATCTCCTCCTTGGGCAGTTCCAGTATCTGGCGACTCTTTCGGTGAATTTTTTTTTTCCTAATGTCCAGTCTAAACCTCCCCTGTTGCAGCTTGAATCCATTCCCTCTTGTTCAATTGCTAATTACCTCTGAGAAGAGACCAGCACCAACTTCTCTACAATGTCCTTTCAGGTAGTTGTAGAGAGTGATGAGGTCTCCCTCGGCCTCCTCTTCCTCAAACTAAACAGTCCCAGCTCCTTCAATCACTCTTCATAAGATAAATTCTCCATGCCCTTCACCAGCTTTGGTGCCTCCTCTGCACTCGCTCGGATGCAATAAAAGCTCTATTTCCACTCTACTCCATCTGAGTAGAGTGGGTTATGTGTTGTGTTGTGGATCTGGGAAGAAAAACAATCCTGTGCCTCTCATTTGAATGTGTGTACTGGGATGTCTGTGCAAAGATGAGGCATGATGTCCTCCTGGGATCATGAGGGCTTGTAAGGGAGATGAGATCTGGGGCCTGCAGCTCTTTGGTCTCAGTATCAATCCTGCTTCATCCATGTGCTGGATGGCAGTGCAACCTTTGATGATACAGGACACCTGGGAACACTAAATAATGACTTATAATGGGCCATATAAAAATAAAGACTCATTTTGTTCTGGCTGTGGCTCACAAATGGAAGTTATGATCTCCAGTTCTCTGAAGGGGCTGGGAAGCCTTTGCTGTCTTAGTAGTATGAAACTTTGGGTCATGGGACAGGACACGAAGAGAGCTCAGTTTTGTATGCTGGGGTTGTGAAGCTTTCAGTCTGTGTTTTGAAAAACTTCTTCCCTTGTTGGCTTTCTTGGGATAAGATGGTCTTGAAAAGTCTCCTGAACAATGTGCTAAAGTTGCCCAGCAGGGACCTGTGATGGGACAGCCATTGTGGGTAATTTAGTCAGAGCTGTGACAGCTGTATGGGTCTGCTCTGCTGGGGAGCTTGGGAAAGTTTCTTATCCCTATGGTTTTCCTGGCTTTGGGATAGAGCAGATGACTGAGGCAAGCACCGTCCATCCAAGCATCCCATCTATTAGGACACCTTGCAGAAAAGCCATGTGGAGTGTAGGGAATGAGCTTGTGTGCAGTTTAAGCATCAAACTGGAGTACGAAGGCTTTGATTCTCTAATGGAAACATTCCCTGTAGGGTGGGCTGGCTTCTTTAAGTAACTGGCTTTGGGGGTCCTTAGCCAAGTGTGGGGAAAAGGGCTGTGTGAAGGGGCAGGCCAGTATGGTGAGGGAGTAATCAAGGAGCAACTCTTGCTGCCACAAGGCATATCTGCTTCACATTGGGAATCTCAGACACTATGAGCCACAAAGGGGGGAAAGGTCCAGCACAGCAGCATCCTTAGGTTGTCCCCATCTCAGTCCAGGGAATGAGCACCCTGGTGCTGTTAAAGTTTGCCCTACCCAAGATGCATTTCAGGAGATGAAGAGCAGAGCAATGCCGGGGATGGACAGGCTGGTGTGAGAGCTCAGCATTCATCAAACACCAAAGCCCAGGAGCTCGTGTCCTGTGTTTTTGATCCCTGGGCATTGCTGGCTCTAAGGACAGGGAAGTGATATGAGGCTACTCTGCCTTGAGCTAAACACAGCCTAGCACATCTCTGAAAGCACAGGCAGGTACTGTTTGCTCTCAAAATGAAAATAAAGTTGGTAAATCAAGGGGAAATTCCCACCTTTAAGAAAAGCTGCTTCCCTCCCTGCACCTTGTTCTCTGGAGAAGTGTCAAAGTGTGCAGAGTAGACTTAGAGCAGAAGAGGACCCGCTGGATTGGCTGTGGGGTGCTGCAGGGTTAGGGCATCACCTGCCAGCCCTGAGGGCTTGCTAATTGAAAATTTTTTATATCTAATAGGAGCAAAGAAAAGCAAATAGTCCATGAGGAGAGTCCCACAGCATATACTATTGGAATAACAGATGGAAATATTATATTTTTTGAAACATTCTTGCTGCAGAGCTGCCTCTTTGAAGTATTTGAGCAGAACACACCGTGCCAAGAACAGGGGAAGAAATTATTTGTGTCAGCAGAGCTGGGAACTCACGTGTCCCAGATGCTGCAGAGCCCCAGCATGCTGGGCCTCTCACCCTTGCCAGGAAAGGGCAGAGGGGATGAGGGCCCAGCAGGACCTGCCCTCTGCAGACAAAGCCACCAGCTGTGCCCAGGTGAGATGGTGAATGTTGGGTTTTCCAGAAATGTTCTTCTCTGAGCATGGCAGTGGGGTGCTCACCAGCAGCACTGCCTCATGTCATTTGCAATTATATTCCCCCCCCAGTGATAAATGGCTTTCTGGGAAGGAGAATGAGAGAGAATTAAATGTTTGTGGGCTATTTCTCCAAAAGCCCAAGAGCATGACTTTTCCTTCCACCTGATGTTCTTGGAATTAAAAGCTTCATAATCAGGCAATTGAGAGAAATTAAAGAGGGAGTGGGGCACTGTGGGAAGTTGTAGAGGGACCAAGGAGTTCTCAGGCCCTGGTGGAAACTAACATTGATACTGATGTGTGAGAAAGCTTTAATGGGATGGGAGTTCTCAGGCTCTGGTTGAGGATAACATTGACTCTGAGTAGTTTGTTATGAGAAAGGTGTGTAGGCTGAGAGATAAGGGGAAGTTGAACAAAATAATGAGAAGAAGCAAATATGAGAGAATTCAGGTGTTTTGCTAATGTTGTTAGATATCAGGTACTGTAACCTGACCAATAAGGAGTTGGAAACAGAAGGAGACAGCAAAATGTAGCCTATGGAAAAAAAGACACACTTGTTTTGCCTGCTGTGCTGAACAGATAAAAGATGGCTGGGAAAACAATAAAGTGGCTTCTTCGGCTTCATCCTTGGGCTTTGGCTTTTGTTTTATTTTCTCCAGCTAGTAGTATCTGCTTTTGCTTTTAGCTTCGTTGCTCGGCTTGAGCCTTTTAGGTTCGGCCTGAGCTTTGGTTTTTTCACCCTGAACCCATATATTTATTGTGGCCGTCTGAACTTTGATAGGGCACCCCCAGGACCCTGCCTGGGGATGCAGCATTAAATCAGAGGCTGTAAGGAAGAGATGAAAGAAATAGTGATGGAGGCAGGTTGCAAGCATCCAGCACCACAAAGGGTATGGAGAGCTCTTCAGTTGAGGAAGAGCCCCATTGCTTGGCTCCCAACAGGCTGGCTCTGCAGGGCTGGGAGACACCCACCTGGCTCAGAGCCAAGGGTGTGCCATCACTGCTGGGCACCAAGCTATGGCACAATTTGTCCAGTTAGCAGGGAAAATCTTGGGTTGGAAGAAGCTTCTCTCAAAACAAGCAAAGAAAGAATAAAACATGGTCAGGCAGAGTGACAAGGTTCTCAGCTGTGTTTAAGGGGTCCCTTTGGTTGAATATTGCTTTTGTCTGCAGATTTTTTTTCCAAGCACTGTCTGTGGAGGAAGGTGTCTCTTGGTGCTGGTCTGGGGGGTTTGTTCCTGAGGTGGTAGCAGAGACCTCCAGCCCTGTGTGGTTCTGATCTTAAGGCAAGTGTTCTGGGAGGGTTATCTTGTGAACATTGTCCTCCTGTTCACAGGTGTGTGCTCTAGTGGGTCCTTGGTGCCTGCTGTCCCGGGCCTAGCTCAGCAGTAGGCATGGCTAGTAGAAGAGCAGCTGTGTCCCCTGCACCAAACTGGGAGGGAAATGGGGTCCCTGGATGGGAGAGGAACAGGGCAGTGCCTTTTCTTGGACATGTTGAATGGGCAAACACTCATCTGTAAGGTGATAGGAAGCAAGGGAGGCTGAAGCACTGGGTAACAGTCTTGCCTGGTACACTGGAAACTGATGCTGAAAGCAGAGGTAGCTTTACTTCTGCTGCCTGGGCTCACTGGAGCAAGGAGAGCTTTCAGGTACCAAACTTACTCAGCAGATGAGCATCCTGGGGTTGTAGGGTAAATGCAGAGTTTCAAGGCAGAAGCAGCCCTGACACTTTGCAGCTTCTGCTAATCCACCTTCCCATTCCCCTCTCCTCACCAGGGAGGATGGTTGTGCATGCTGGATATGGAGAAGCTGCATCTCTCCATCTTGTCCCCAGTTCAGCCTGTCCAAGAAGGACACTTGCGCTCCCCAGAAATGTTTCTTTGCCTCTGAGCAGACAGATGTAACTGCCCTTAGAGCTGACGTGTTATGGCTGTGTGGGTGGAAATGTGTCCCGATGGATGCTGTGCCTCCCAGCAAATAGCTGGGAGAGGACAACTTTGCACTGGTGGCTTCCCTGAGTTGGTTTGGCTGTACAACACCAGGATAAGCATACATGGGTCCTCTGTCATGCAGCTTCAACATGTCTTCTGTTCACAGCAGGGAGCAGTGCTAGCTGCTGGGGGCCATCTTTTGACAGGCTACAATGCCATACCATACCTGTTTGATCTCATGGTGCAAAGATGTGTGTGTTATGAGCTTGTGATAAAGTTCCTGTGATAAAGCAGTGAAGATGTGACAGCTCCAGACAGGTCTCCGCCCCAGCCTATGCTCTGGGATACAGATGTTGGCTGTCCCACTCCACACACTGCTGGGGATGTTCCTAGCAGAGCTGTGCTGAGAAGAGCATTTGGGACTTGAAGAGGTGCTTGGAAACTCAGTTCCTTTCTGATGGGAAGTTTGTGAGGCTTTAGGGCTCTCCCTGAAGGGAAGTGGAGCATGCAAGCTGCTTGCTGAGTTGCCCCAGCATGGCACTCACAGATCCTGGGTTTCTCTCATCCTTCTAGATAGGAGCTTGAGGAAAACTGACAGGTTTCCATTTCTGGTCTGGACTATGGTGCTTGTAAGCAAAGTCTCTGCTACATCAGCAAGGGAATTTGTTTTGGATGAGGCTGCAGAGTGTGTTTGCTTAGGACTTTCCTTCCAGCTCTAACTCATGTCCCCTAAAGGATGGAGAAACTGAGGCACAAGGACTTGCCAACATCCCTGCATGCCAGCAGGCACGGAGCAAGGTCGCCTGTGTCCTTCTCTTGGTTCAGTGCAGAGTAGCAGCTGGACACAGCTCTGCTCTGAAGAAGCCCCAGTCTTCCCATGCTCTCCAGTGATCCCTTGAGCAGCTGGAGCCATCTTTGCTTGCACTGGCCTGATGGCAGTTCCACTCCTAATAAGTAAATCTGATGGGTTTTGTCATGAGCAAAACAAGAAATCACATCTTTAATAATAAAAAAGGGTCCTGCATCTTGTTAACATCTGGAGTTCAATCATTTCTGTGCTCAAAACTGTGGAATGCTTCAGCACAATATAAATCTTGCCACTTGCTGTACATGGGCTCCAGATGGGGAGGGAGAGTTCAAGTTCACTTGTAATCCATCTGGGTGCTGGCACCTCGGAGTGGAGTTGCCATGGCATGCAGCTGCCCTGGTCCCACACCAGGGGATAGCAGTCAACCTCCCAAATGTGCTCTGGCCCCATGCTCAGTGCATGTTGGCATGGCAGGGTTGTATCATGATGCTCCCATGTCCACGGTGCCCATGCTAAGAGTGAGGTCTCTGACTAAAAGTTTGTGATGCTGGAGGTTTCCTGGCATCCTGGGGTGGTGGAGCCACAGCCCAGTGCTCCCATGGGACCAAAGCAAAGACCAGGGCGGGCATCTCTAGTGAATGATGCACAAACTGCTTCCAGGTGCCAGCAGCAGGGTTGGAGCTGTGACCCCTGATGGTACCCACAGCCATCAGACAGGACAGCCTATGGTCAGCCTGATGAGACACTGAGCACCCATGGTCTTGTGTCATTTGCCAGCATTACCACCTCGTTTTTCATCCAGATCTCTGATAAATATATTAAATCCTGGAGCAGAGCTGTGGGATGTTCATCTGTTAACCTAACATCAGGTGCTGAGAATGAAGCATTTATCTTTGCTCTGCTCCTTTGCCAGGCTCTAATCTGGATCAGTTCCTTCCCTTTCACACAGGGACTATTTAATTTCCTTAATAGTCTCTTGAGGTGTTTTTTTTTTAAATCTAAAGTATAGCCATCACAGTATGAATGTTTTTAAAGAAGCAAGAGTATTTATCCTCTTTGGAAGTTTTCTTTGATTTTCACTAAAAAACCAGAAAATTGCTTTTTTTTTGCTTAAAACCAAGGCTTTTGCAGCTTGAGGACAAAACTCACATTTTAATTTATTTATTCCATTTCAGAGGAGGCAGGCAAATTTCTACAAAGAGGTTTTCTGTGCTGTGTTTCTAAAAAAAAAGTAGCATTGGACAGAGTTGAAGGGAAGAAGAGGAGGGAGGCTGGAGGTGATGGATGATGAACATGGATCTACAGCTGCCCTGAAATGGCAGAGCTTTGCGGTTGGAGAGAGGAAGTGGTCTCGCTGATTTTGGGGATGTCTAGAGAGGAGCCATCATCAAAGGAAGCGTCCCGGCTTGCGCTGCAAGCAGCCTAGCTGGAGGTTGGGTTTGCTCTTGCAGGTGGTTTTCTGTGATAACATGAAGGTTTACAAGCCCTGATGTACAAGGCGTGTGCCTAACCCTCTTTGGGGAAGCTACTAGCTGTGTTTAAAGCACTTCAAGACTCTCTCCACAGAAGTATGTAAGATCTTAATTTCCATATCTAGGTCTTATCTGTTCCTTTAGGTGTTTAGATATCTTAAAACTACCTGGCCCTCATTCCCAGTGGCTTCAAAGGAGACTAGAGATATGCCTGTCACCTTTCCTAAATAGAGATGCTTTCCTGCACAAGGGATAGATCTGTGCTCTTGGTGTGTCTTTGACAAATGATCTGCTGCTGACAACCCTCTTCCCACAATTTCCACTGCCTTATTTATGGGGAAATATGGAGTCCAGGCATATGAAAATAATTTTTCATTTTTATCAGTTTGGCTGGAAAACTCAATCTGCTCCTATGTGAGGGCCCAGGCAAGTCCAGTAGACAGCTCTTGGTCAAGAGGACAGCGGTGCAGTGAGGGGTGAGGGGCTGGATGGGTGCACAAGCTCTATCCTGCTGGATGGGTGCACAAGCTCTGTCCTGCTGGATGGGGCCTATGCTCTGTTTTTCATGTGGTCTGGAGCATGTTTGTGGATCCACATGAGCTGAGATAATTAATGGTTTGTAAACATGTTTTCCTGTGTCAGGCCAAGTTTGCAGAGGAAACATTTGAGATGTTCCTTGAGGTATGGAGCTGTTCTTACCTGGGATTTTTAATAAGCATTGATTGATGATGAGTTGATGTTAGTGAAGACATGTGTGTCCCTGCTGTGAGCAGAGAGAGGATATCAGCACCTTGGCACGAGCCTGGCAGATAGAGTTCTGGAGATGTGTGACAAGGCAGATATTGGTTGCCAGTGCAGACTGGTGTTCTGGTCAAAACCTGGCCTCTGAAACTCATTTTTTCACCTCTGAAGGCTTGACTTGTGGTAAAATACATGTTTCCATATAAAATGTCATTCCTCTTTTTGAAGAGCTCCAATTTTAACTGGAAAACCAGAAAGATTGAAACTGGAAATGAAAAGATTTGGGCTGGAAAATATTAGATTCCCAGAAATTAAAAAAAAAAAAAAAAAAAAAAAAAAAAGACTGAATTGTTTTGGTTTCAGTTCCCAGCTATTTTTTTTTTCCTTGGGAAACAATTACCCCTCATCTGACAGAGGAAGAAAGAGGCTGGCAAAATAAATCAATGGTGATGTCTGCCAAGCTGATTTGGGGGAATGTGTCTCTTTGACCCTAAGACTGGAGATCTGGTAGACCCCAATGTGAGCAGGATGCTCACTCAGCTGTCAGGGTGGTTTCCCAGAACTCCCACCAAACCCCCTTAGCATCTTAACTAGGGCCTCTTGGAGGGAACACTGAGAAAATGGATTGGAAATCATCTCACTTGGATCAAAGAACTCCAGTGTCCCATCAGGTTTGAGGCAGCATTAAAGTTTTATCTATGGCTCCCCCAGCATGGATTTGCTGTTGCTGACCATGCTGTGACTTCTATGCACCCATAACCCAGTGATGAGGAAGGGTCCCAGCTTCTTCCTCAGCATTTGTCATAGAGATACAGAAGGCGACACTCTTGGTTTGCTTTTCCCCTGGTCTATGGTTGTATATCTGTGATGTTGTTTCCTAAACAAGAGTGCCAGTGGCAGAGGAATTAGAAGAAATCCCTTCTTAATTGGAAACAGTGAGTCTGTGTATTTTTTCAGTTGTCTATTTTGGGCCTTGTAAAATTAAAGTTATTAACTGTAATGCAGCGGTTTCCAGATTCCCACAGCCCTTTACAATAGCGGGGAAATTCATCCCAGGTCACTGGGAGCCTTTAATGAATACATTAAGGCTTATTATTAAAATAAAGTACTTTCAGCTTTATGGGAGACATCTGGCAAGGATGCTTGTCTCTGTGAAGGCAGCAAGGCTCCCTGAGTGTCTTCTCCCGACGTGCACCGCCTCTGTCCCGGCAGAGATTTTCAGGAGCGGTTCCCTGCAGAAGGATTTCTGCAGGCGGATCTGAGAGACAGAGAGGACCTTTGCTGGATGTGATGGAGAGTGACTGTAACAGACCTTTCCCTGTGATTGCTCCACTGATGCTTCTACAGCAGACCAGCCTGCTGCTCGTGCTGTAGGTACTGATGTGAGCCCTGACGGGATGCTTACACTTAGCAGAGCAGTTGCACCAGGGTGAAGCTTCTTCACCAGATAATGTGATGTGCAGGTAGACCTGAGTTTCAGCTCACCCCAGCCAGAAGGAGAGGAGACCAGGCAGAGACAGCTGACCTGGGTGCAGGCAGGTCAGTGTGCAGGCAGCTGTTGGCCAGCTGTGCTCACCCAAAGATCTGAGCTAGCGGGGTGCCACATCTGATAAGTGGCATTGTATTGAATCATGCAAGCTCACTGGTGTGGCTGCACCCATGTGACATCTCCACACTATGTGCACATCATAGACTAGCTCCTCAGGGTTGCACAGAAAGCTGGGAGCCAAATCCCTGGGGTTCAGTGCCACAGAGCTCCTCAGGCTCCCTGGCCCAGCACTGATAGGAGCGGGTGATTTGCAGTCAGGGTTCTCGTGTGTCAGTGAGAACAAACAGTGGACAGCAAGGCTGCAAAGGGGTCTGGAACAGCATGTGATCTTATCGCTGCTTTATCTCTATCCAGGCTTGATCCTGGCAGAAAGCAGAGCCACGTGGCAGTAATTGTGTTAGGAAAACAAACTAATCTCCAAAGGGACAGAGAGCAGCTGTTGGGCTATCAGCGCTATCGGGGGAAATGGATGTGGCCTGCCAGCTCGAGGCAAAGGGCTGCTTCACTGCCGGGGCCAGGTAGGGGGTGGAGGGGGCAGAAAGGGAATTAAAATAACTTTGGGCTGCTAGACAGGACTGAATGAGTGTTTGTTGTGACCATTACCTGCCCTGCTTTGCCAAGAAGCCCTTTGCTTGCCAGGTTTGTGAAATGTAGTCAGGCGTAGGAGTGGTAGAGCGGGGTTTAATGTACTGGCTCCACAAGAGCCAGGTTTAACCTTGTCAGATGACTTATCACCGTCTGCCCTGATGTCTCCTCTGTGCTCCTTGTCTAGTTAGCAGTGGGTTTGCAGAGCTTCTTAGTGTGTGTCATACAAGTCTTGCTCTGTGCCCCAGGCACCTCTAAGTGTGATGCTGGGTTGCTTGCCCATCCCTCTGTTGAGCTTGCCCTCCATCCCCATTCCCATCTCTCACCTGGTCTGGTGGCTCCAGACAGGATCTCACCGGCAGGGAATTGCTGCAGAGGGAGCAAATTTGTGATGGTGTGCTGGGAAGATTGAAGAGTCTCTTGGACATGTGTGGAGACCAGGCTGTAGCAGGAGGAGCCTTTCTGTGCAGCCCCTCCACAAATTTGCAAGAGAGAGGAAACACACAGTGGTAAGGCTGGTTTTAAGTTAGTTATCTTCTGTGAAGCCAATGTAATGAAATTCATTACTACAATCCTATGACTGTTGTTCTTGGCCCTCCTTACACCACCTCTGTACCTCAGACTCCAGCCCAGGAGCTCAGGCACTGCCATGTGGTAAAATGCTACCACAAGATGGGATTCTACCTGAAATCCTGAACATGAGCATCTCTGGGGTAGTGAAGGTGAGGAGGAAAGCCAATGAGACAGGTCAGCCCCACAGGTTACACATGAGCCCCCCCAACTCCCTGACATACCAAATCAAGGTCCTGGCTTCAAATAGCCCCAAACTTGGGGAAGGTTAAAATCCAGCTCTGAAATGTCTGGCTTGAACCCAATACAAACATTACTGTTGTTTCTGGATTATGTAGTTTAACAGAAAAGAAAATCCTATCATTAAGTAAGGCCAACAAGATACACACTCATGTCTTGCATTCGGTCTGTCCTGTGAACTCTACTGTAAAGGCTCAAATTGAGAGGGACTTAAAAAAAAATTAATAATAATCTTGGAATTATGCAGCTCCCAAAAGTTTTCCTGAAAATAAATTTTTGCAATGTTCTTCCCCAACAGTTAATTAAGACTTCTATTAAATGCTGACAGCCACTCGATAATATTGCAGCAGGCTCTGTTTGTGGTGTTATAATTATGGCAGTAAAACAGTTTCCATTATAGCCCTTCTTTTCATAAGCTAAACTTCTGAAAACATTCACTTTTCAGGTTGAAATTTTTGCATGCCTGACCTTTACCCAGTATGGATTTATTTTTTTTTTGAAACTGTGTTATGCATTAGAGGACCAGGAAAAAAAAGAATGTTGTTTTCAGTGGGAATATAGATGAGGATAAAAGTTAATGTCATAATTGCATAAATAGGTGGATAGGAAAAGCATGTGATATCTGATGCTTGCTTTGGAAATCAATAGGATGGACTTTGCAAAATGCCTGGGGCGCTTCCCACTCAAAAAAACCCAAACCAACAACTAAAATCTTATCTCTGACTTAAGAGCCTCAATGAAGCTGATGGTAGAACCTTGAGAGCATCTGTTTGTCACACATAAGAAGTGACTCTTGTTTGCAGGTTAAAAATAGAGGTTGGTAATTAAGAACCCTTTCCTCCTGGCAGCATTTTTGAGGTACTGAGAGTATTTCTCATCTCTCATGGGGATGAAGAGTCAGTCTTCAAAAATTTTGTGAACTAGAAATCCAAAGGCTAAGATCTTTTTAGGTCAATGAAAATATTTTTCTTTGATAATTTCAAACTTCCTGTTTTGATAGTGGGATGATTTTTTTTTTCTTACAAGCAGCCTAATTCTGTAAAGACCTTTTAAACTAAAACCCTGGGATGGGTCTCTGAAGGAAATGTAAAAGCCAAACGTTTGGACAATTTGGAAATGCATGTCAGATTATTTTTTTTTTCAGGTTGAAACAACTTCTTGAAGCACCCTTGTCTGCAAAATGTTAAATGGGCATTTTCCCACCAGTGTCCCCCTCCCCCTTCCCTTTGCACTGTGAGTTTCCCAGCTGGCTCACATTAGATGATGGATAAGATGCAGCAATGGGGCAAGTAAGATGGAACTACATTGCCAGGAGCATCTTGAAACACTCTGAGACTTCACTAGCTTCTTAATTTTAGTTGTCCCATGGCAAAAGCCTTGGTTGGTTCCGAGTGTCATCCTCCTTCCCAACCACCACCACTGGGGCCCCTCAGGAGGGACTTCAAAGGGACATGGGTCCCCTGAAGATGCTGAAGATAAAGATGAACCTCTATTGCAACCTTCAAAAGCATCTAGGATGATTAACAGTCTATCTCCTGATGGGGCCTTTAACCACACTGAAAAGTGGGATTTAGGCTCTTGAATTCTTTTCATGCTTTAGAAAAATATTTGTAGTCCTCACCACAGCTGGTTCTTCTCAGTTGGTGGTAGCAGTCAAGGTAGGATGAGTCAGACAGGACAGCTGGAGAGCAATACCTCTGCACCATCATGTCACTTGGTGAAATGGGCTGTTTTTCAGAACTAAAAGTAAAGGTGTCTTGGAGACAAGTGCAGAGGATGAATGGAGTCAAAGACCTGTCCAAGAGAGGTTTTTCCTTGAGAAATGGCAAATAATTCGTTAATGCTAATGGGTTATAAAGCAGAAGTAAATGAGCCACAGTTGACCCCCTTGCTTTCAGAAGTGGATCAAGGGGATATCTGGCACTGAACACAGCAGTTACACCATTTTCCTCCTTTGTAAAACAGAGCTGTGACTGCTGAACTTGGTCACATACACTTATATGCTTCACATCCCTGTTGATGGCTGCAGGGAGCTTCCAGCTGGGTTTTCTCCAGTTGCTTTCCTAACCCACTGCAGAAGAGATGACCAGTTATGATTGTCTGCATGGCAGCTGGAGGTGCTCTGCAAGCTGGCTTTCCCCTCCACTGCACCCCTGCATGGGGGTGGGAAGGGACCAGTGCCTTCCCTGACACTCTATGCACAGCCCCTGGCTGGTCTGGACACTTTCTTTGGCAGGGTGGGACCTCGCTTGGCTGTGGCAAAAAGCTGTGTCTTGACACTGATGTAATTGAAATTCAAATATTTCTTGAGGAAGCTTATCTCCAAACATACCCAGCTCTGGAGCCAGTATCCCAAGCACAAGCCTGCTGCCCAAGGCAGTTCCAGGAGGGTTGTGCTGATGGTGTAGAGTAAGTCAGCTCAAAAAGATGGCTTGTAGGCATGCTGCTGAGACCTGAAAAAGCAGATGAGGGATGGAAAAGTCTGTCTTGGCTGTCAGACCTAAGGGTCTTCACTGACCTTGAACCTTTGTCTTTAGGTTTTGCTCCCTGGGGCTTTCCCAGAGGGCTGCCCTGTCAAGGTAGAGGGTAGCAACAGGGATGTGTGCCCTGAGTGCTACCCAGATACCCTCTATGGGGTGGCTCCAGCAACTCCAAGGAATCCCAAAGACAGAGGCAATGGAAATCTTGCCCTGGGTAACAGACCCAGTGTGTGCCTTGTGAAGTCAAGGGGAATGTAGGCTGCTAGGTGAGATTTGGGCCAAATGGACATACTAGAAAGAAAAATGCTCTTTTGATTAAAAGACAAAACAAAAACAAACACACAAAAAAACCAACCTTGGAAATGCTCAAAACTGTTGCCTGTAGTATTGAGTTGAACAAAAATGGGATGAGCATAGAGCTATCGGCAGGTAGGAAATTATACCAGTGCTGCTTTTGTCGAGGAAAAGGCTTAGTCCATGGAGTGAAATTTTGAAAAATCTCATGAATCCTGCAAACACTGCAGTGTTTTTTTACTCAGGTATGGGATGGTGGAAAGGAGCTGCAAAATGAAGAATGTCAGAAATGTTACATTAGGTTCAACCAGAGATTTCTGGTGTCCATCCACAGGCAGCAGCAGCTCCTTGGGGATGGAGCATATATACTGTGATCTTTGGAGCCAGAGGTTGCACCTGGCCTATAGTTTTCAGATGGTTTCCAACAGATCAGCCTTCCTCAAGAGTGTCATCCCTCTTCTGTCCACACCATCCTCTGGTGTCAGATAGAACGGGAGGACTCTGTGAATGTAGGAAGCAGTCTGTGGGTTTCGTGCTGCTGGCAGAGGTACACTGCT
>VYZU01068273.1:1895-14822 GCA_013401355.1 Ceyx cyanopectus | reverse complement strand
TGTCTGCTCATTTTGGAGCATATACCGTTGCCCCCTTGAACTGGATGCTTGCCAGCAAGATAAATTAAACCGCTTGTGAGAGGCTCTACTGCAAGCTAACAAATTACTTAATGCTCCAAACTGGAAACTATTCATTAATAACCAAAAGATCTTTTGGCTCAATTGACATTCAACTTTTCTGATTGCCCTTAGATTTTTTCTGGGGTATTTTTTTTTCAATACCCTTATGGAAATTGTAGTCAAGTACTAAAAGGGGGTCTTTCAAGGAGTTGTAAAATGAAGTTAAGATTTTTGGCTGAAATTCAAGACCACTTTCTTACTAATGGCAAATCAGTAAATAAACTCCTTGGGGTAAAAAAAATAACGAACAACAAACAAACAACCCAAAAAGAGAATGCATATTATATAGGTGATTTTCAATTAGCCTTTAAAAAAAAAGCTAGGGTGGATAATATCGGAGAGGAATAATCCATTTTCCATAGAAAAGTACATTAGAACAGTCACCTCCTGTCCCAGGTCACAATTTCCTGCAAGTGTAGGTAATTCAGAAAATTTTAATTTCATGTACCATTTTTCATATTAGAAAGGGTTAAAAAAAAGCTTGCATTTTATTTTTTTCTGAAGTGAAAAGATTCCAGAATAATGCAGAATGGGTTAGCTTTTGAGAAAGTGTTGGATACCTCTTGAGAGGTATGAACNTGATGCGATAGTGTGGTACAGAATGGGCTCCATAAAAGAAGAACACAGACTGTGAAATGGCCTAATATAAAATGTCCCCTAATTGAAACACCTTTTCTGAAAGCAATTTAGGTATTACAAAGTAATGTTCTAAGAGGGATAATTAGAATGTGGTCTGATGCAATTGGAAGCCTAGTTCAAATAGTCCCTTGAAGCATCTTTGGACAGAAATTACTATAATCCCTAGAGAACACCAGCATATTCTGAAAAGATATATTTCTGACTTTCAAAAATGGAAGAATAAGGAAAGCCTTTGACAAAAATAAACCTACCATGCTTTAATTGAAATGGTTCTGACACAATTATTTTAATCTGAAATGTAAGTGGTTTTGCCCTCATTTGGGCCTGTAAAGTAATTTCTACTTGCTGATTTATTAGAAGAAAATGTGATCTTTCATTTTATTTTGATAACTAGTATGTTCTTGCAATTAGTACAATTTTGAAAACTCTTTTCCCATTAGTGATAATGAGAACAGTGAGGCAAATTAGTTAAAAATACCTGATTAACCTTAAATTTATAAATATTCAGATGGGTGGTCTCCTATTAATTCATAGGTAGGAACCCATTCATTTTTCAGGGTAGGGGAAAAAGATCAGCACATCCAAATATCCCACCCAATATCCTCCAAAAGTGTTGATGACCTATTGAGAAACAGGGAAGTAGTCTAATGCAACTCTCCAGAAAATAAGAGCAGGGAAGCTCTTTTTTTTTAAGGGGTGGGGAGTGTTGCACTAATAAGTCTATGGGAAAACAGAGAATAAAAATAAATCCATGGGAAAACAGAAAAAAAACCAGTGCTCTCCAGGCAGTTCCTAGCATGTTGGCAGTTTAAAATGTAACACTAGAGATTTGATTATGGTTTTGTCACTGTCAAAGTACTATATGTTGGTACTTAGCAGTGCATAATGTAAGCAAGAATGTTTTACGTTTACTCAAAAGTGTTTTCACATGACAGAAAAAAAGGATAACGTGCATTTTGGTGAACCTCTGGCTCAGGCAGAAAATGGAGATAGAAATGATCTACCTCAGAGTTACAGTGGCCTCTCCAGACAGGTGAGGAGAGGTTCAATAGCAGAGACACTTCAAATGGAAGCCAAGCTGCCTTTCAGGGGAGACTCCTCAGGCTTATTTGCTTCCACTAACAGCTGCAAAGTATAAAGATTGTCAACCATGGTCTTTCTGGAAGCATCTGTCTGAGAAAGGTCTGTCATAAAGCGTACTCTGTCAGGGATCATACCCCACGTAAATAGGAAAAAACATTAATATGACAGGCAGGAGACTGTGAAAGGTAGAAAAGTGTTAGGCCGTGTAGCCGACCTATGAAATAGATTTTCCTTTTCTAAAGCAGTTATTACACACAATACATCAAAGGGAGGGAGATGACTAAGGAAGAGACGAACGATCCATATTAAACCTTTATGATCTTTAAATTACCTTTAATTTACAAAGTCCGGTTGGCTGGAATTGGCAGGCCTGGCAGACCGCGTCGTACAGGGTCAGCACTCTGGAATTACTGTACTGGAAGCCATCGGTACTGATCTAAATGATACAAAAATCATCCTTATAAGTAATAATGTTCCATATGGAGACTGTCTGCTCATTTTGGAGCATATACCGTTGCCCCCTTGAACTGGATGCTTGCCAGCAAGATAAATTAAACCGCTTGTGAGAGGCTCTACTGCAAGCTAACAAATTACTTAATGCTCCAAACTGGAAACTATTCATTAATAACCAAAAGATCTTTTGGCTCAATTGACATTCAACTTTTCTGATTGCCCTTAGATTTTTTCTGGGGTATTTTTTTTTCAATACCCTTATGGAAATTGTAGTCAAGTACTAAAAGGGGGTCTTTCAAGGAGTTGTAAAATGAAGTTAAGATTTTTGGCTGAAATTCAAGACCACTTTCTTACTAATGGCAAATCAGTAAATAAACTCCTTGGGGTAAAAAAAATAACGAACAACAAACAAACAACCCAAAAAGAGAATGCATATTATATAGGTGATTTTCAATTAGCCTTTAAAAAAAAAGCTAGGGTGGATAATATCGGAGAGGAATAATCCATTTTCCATAGAAAAGTACATTAGAACAGTCACCTCCTGTCCCAGGTCACAATTTCCTGCAAGTGTAGGTAATTCAGAAAATTTTAATTTCATGTACCATTTTTCATATTAGAAAGGGTTAAAAAAAAGCTTGCATTTTATTTTTTTCTGAAGTGAAAAGATTCCAGAATAATGCAGAATGGGTTAGCTTTTGAGAAAGTGTTGGATACCTCTTGAGAGGTATGAACATTAAAGAGCACCCCAAAACACTGCTGAAAGCCATGCAGGAAAGAAAAGCCCTTTCTCTCAGGTATTTTTTTTTTTTTTAGGTTTTAGTTTCTCTTGGTCAAACTAAAGCTGCTGTTTAGCAGGTCTAACAAGGCCTTTGCTTTGGATCCCTCAGGTTCTTCTCTGTCCTCTTGCTACATAAACAGCCCTCAAGCCCTCCTCCATCTCTCCTGTGACCCCAAAGCTGAAACATCCTCAGTCCCTTCACAAGTGAATTTTACAAGGTCAAGAGTATAAAGTTTTTTGATCAGTCAGTACACTTGTTCAGTTCACAGAAAGAATGTATGTTAAATTGAACAAAGATAACTGGAAGTACAAAGAGTAAAAATTAGTAAGTTTTAAAAAAGCATCGATTGTCATGATTTCACTAAGAATGATCTGAAAGCTCAAGTAGCATAATACTATGAGCTGTACACACTCCCACAGTATGTGATGGCTGTTAGCTCACAATGCTCAAAACCTAAAAACATTTGTTTCTGCAGAAACCAACACAAGTGAATAAACAAGCAGTATTCATGATTTGAAATTGTGGAAGAGAATCACCTTCTGTGGACTAGTTTAAATTGGTCCAAAAATTCAGTTAAATTCACTGATCCAGTAAAATTCCTTGGTATAGATTTAAGGAAATGCATTTTTTTTTCTTGGTCATCATATTCAGTTGAGATATTAGACTATTGTATGTTACAGTAAAGGTTAAAACTCTTAAAAGAAGTAAAGAACTTATCCAGCAGTTTCAGAAGAGAAAAAGATAAAACAGGCAACTCGCAAGACCTTCACTGAAAGACACTGCTTATTGGCATCAAGACTTCCATTAAGAATATATTATTATTAATGCAATTTACATTTCATTTCATTATTTTATCAGAGCGTCCAATGTTGTCTGAATTCCAGTGCACTAATAATGGGTGAAGAAATGGGTAGACAGGGAAAAATATAAAAAGCTATAAAATTGCACTAATTGTTCTGTCTGAAGTGAGCATCGTGAAGGAAATGTACCTCTTGCCAATTTGATTTTTTTTAACCTTTATTTTTTTCCCTACATTCTATTATAAGCTTCTATTTTGGAGTCTTTTTAGAATGGGGTTGCTTTATAGCTATTTTAATTGCTTTTCCATTAGTCACCTTAGTGATGTGGAACAAATACTTCAATGAAACCTAAGCTGAGCAAACCTCTCTTCAAATTCAGTTGGTCTTTAATAACCAAAAATATGTTTAGAGTTGTGTCTTGATCACTTGAACATATATCTGCAAAGAAAGGCCCACCTCTACTGGATAAGCAGTCAGGACAATCAGAATGTCTGTCACTTCTGCCTGAGGTATTTCATTCATCATGAAACTAGCTTGGCTATTTATATCACTCATAATCTGCAGCCACTTTGACTCGTACAAATGTATGTAAGTGAAAAATGAAAGCTGTAAAAACTTGCTGAATTCAAATTTGGTTTCTGCCTCACTGACTTTTTAACAAATATTTTTTCTGCTCTTGACAAATACAGGCAATGATAATGATTTGAGGATAAGTGAGAGACCTGCTTCCCAAATTAGGTAAGTGCCTGCCAAGCTCTTTCACCTCTTCACCCAAGCATCTGTGTGGACAGCCCTAGTCATCTGCTGCCCAAGTAGGAGTTTGTATGTTGATATCTAAACTAATTATACCAAATGCTCTGGTGTAGCCCTGTTCACTTTCTTATTTATGTCCCCCCAGCTCTGGTAGTGAAAAAAACCCTTATGTGAAACTTTGATTCCTCTGCAATTTGATTTTGGAGGGGGGAGAGATTCTTAAAATAATGAACAGTGGTATTTCCAGAAATAATTGTTTTTATTTTTTTGTTCTGAAAAATCTTTTACGTAAATTAAAAAAAGTATCTAATAACATAACCCAGATGATCAATGTTGAAGTAAGTTTTATCATAAATTTTCTGGAGCATGAATTTCTGAACATCTGTGGAATTAGTTTCAAATAATTTTTTATCTTGAAAAGCTCTGTCATTTTGTTCTCTGTGCCATCGTGTAAGGCCAGCTGCCTTTGAAGCTGAGCTCTGCCTTCCCTATTCGATCAGCAAAAAGATCCACAGGAGAAGTAGGATTTGCAAAAGATCCACAGGAGAAGTAGGATTCACGTGCAGACTGAGATGATTTAATTGTGCATATGCTGCATAGCCATCAACCTGGTTTTTCTGCAGGGTTTGAAGGAGAGGGAAAGGGCAGAAAGCTTACAGGTACAGAGGTTTTCTTAAGTGCAGGGAAGCAGATATTTTTTACCTGTTTTGAGGGGAAAAAATGAGAAAAAGTCTGCAGACCTCCTCTGGGCTGAAAGGCAGCACTTGAAAGCAAACTGCATCATCTGACAGCTGAGCAGCAAGGAAGCTATCCTAGTTACACTAGAAAAACAACCCCCTGCATGTACAACAATGTTAGCTGTCCTTTTGGGCCAGGAAACTCAAGTGTGCCTCCCTCTCATCCTTCCATCATGAGGTGGCATTTCATCTCACAGTTGGTGAGTTCAATATCTGTTTTGCAAAATTTTGAAGCCCTAAGCAGAGGAGCTGCCCTCCTGGTTCAGCTTCACTAGCTGCCCACTCTGACAGCACCTTCTCCAGAGGGAAGGTCCAAGGTCCTGCAGCAGACTGTCAAGCTCTACTCCCACAGGGATCTTAAACTAATCTGTTAAACCACAAATCCCTACCTATTTAAAATAAATGACTGGATAGAAAACGTGCACCACCAAACATCTTTCTGTTTCCCCTAAACCTGGTGGCTGCACGTGTCCCCAGTGTGGGGTCCAGGCAGCTGCAGGGTGCAGGACAGGCTAACACTGCAGTGAAGTGGTGCTTCATGCATTTCATTTTAACAGGCTGCAATTTTCAAAGCACATCTGCAGTCTTCCTACAATGGCAATATATTTTACTCAGCTACAGAGCCTTTAAATGAGCCCAGTCTCATAAAAACCAACTAATCTGCAGACAATAACCATCCACACTGAGTGAGACCAAGGGGAGCAGGCACAGGGTCAGTAAGGCACAGATTTTTTTGAAATATTTAGAAATTAGGTAACATTTTATTAAGAAAAGGGGCTAAAACTAGAGCAGAGAACCCAGCATGAGCAGATACTGCCCACACTTCTTCCTGAAGTCATTGAAGACCAAGATGACATCCCTGCTGCCCAGGAGCCAGCCAGCACTCTGCTCCTGCACTGTGCAAACATCAGCTTGCAAACAGGGAGTCAGAGCTATTGTTTTCTTGCTGCCTAATCAGGACTTTGAGCTGGGGTTTCCAGAAATGAAAAACTAATGATTAACAATTGATTAGTACAACTGCATTCATCTCAGGTGATTACCTGGAGAAGTGATTGTAATTTGCACTCTTGGATTGCCTACAAAGCACCTGGTTTTAACCCCTATTATTTTGGTTAGTGGTTGTTTATTTTCTCTCTACATGACATTAACACGAGCATCTCTACAGGCATTTTCACTTCTAAAGGGAAGCAAATTGTGCTTTGCATTTTAATTTTCCATGACAACTGATTTCCTCTTAAATAATTTTTTAGAAAAACAAGAAATTCCTACTTTCACTTGCCATCTTGCAAACGGCTCATCACCAGCCACGAAGTGCACTGCCTCTGTCTCTGTGATGTTCAGGAGAGGAATCTGGCATTCAACAGCCTCTGAGCTGAGAAAAACTGCTTTTGTGGTTTCTTGTTCTCTTGAGATCCATTCACCATTGAGATGCTACAGTAAAACAGAAGGATAGTGCAGAAACTGAAGGCTCATATAAAGAAATTCCAGTTGTCAACATATGTTTATATTTCTAATTAATAATACAAGGCATCTCCAGATGGTGTATTTGAAAGACACGCTGTTGTTACTATAGCCACAGTAAAAAGCAAGCCATGCTCATCTGTGCATGCAAGTGGATTTAGGAAGCACTGTGATCTGTGCTTGGCATGAGAGGCTAATGTGGTGCAGCAACTTTGTGTTTGCTCCTGGAGCTCAGCAGCTCGTTGCTCCTTGAAGGTGAAGCCACCTACTACTTATCTCAGCTGCACAAGACATCAATGTTGGTAAGACCCTACAGAGCACTAAGTGGGCATGGTGGGCAAATCTCAGCTCTGCCTCATTGGCATGTTAGAAATGAATGGGAATCTGCCTGAACATCTTTTATGAGGTGGGTTTATGAGATGAATCAAACACTTCATATCTGAGTATGCTGATGCACCAAATATTTGAGTTCTATCATTACCTGTGCATAGTTGTTTATAATAAAATTATAGTGTTAGCAGAAGTGATGGCTTGTATACTCATTTAGACTTCTGATTGAACTATGACTAAGAAAATTCAGATCAGAGCCTCTTTAACTATGTTGAGGAAACTTTATTTTTAACCACAAAAATTAGTATTTAAATGTGTTTAGAAAAACAACCAAGCGTACCGATTCCAGATGCACAAAATGAGAAATATTATTGTGATTTCAGGCTTCACTGGACTACAGTGCAGCTGAACCAAACAAGAGTTAAACAAAAGCCCACAGAGAAAATTAGCAAGAATGCAGAGCTGTGAATTTCCAAGGAGCCAGTCCTGGAAAAGGCTAAACCTCTTCAGCTCCCCTCACTCATAGCAAATATATTGGCTATGGGTTTTGGATCTGTTTGCACCCTGCTGTGGCAGTGAGAGATGATGGCACTTAGCACTGATGGCACTATTCAGGGTAAAAGACTTTAATATAAACAGGTCCAAGTTTGACTGATCATCAATAGATCATGGGAAGTTGCTTACGATTAATCTGGTGACCATGCAGTGCAGGTTGGGTGACTCTTTGAAGCCAAGGCCGAACACCTGGATCCTGGTGCAGTCAGACGTACGGACATCGCAGAGACCCCTGTTCTCCAAGCCTGTGATTTCCAAAGCTTGCTCTGAAAGGTGAGATAGATACAAAACTTTAGACAGTAGCACTTACACACTGTTCCTTTCTGGTTTATCAGAGATTTTTTTGTTTATCCTGGTCGTTTCAGTTTCATGCTTTTTCTTGGCGTCTTCCTTGCCTGCCTGTGAGTTTCTCTTGAAAAGAAGAGCAGGAGCTGTCAAAATGGGAAGCAGCAAACCTCCATTGAATAACTGCCCTGGGCACCCAGTCCTGCAAGATGTATCAGTAAGTGTTATACAGCTCATGGAATCAATTAACTGAAGGTCTCTAGTGGTAATACTTGTGATGACCCAGGTAACAGGATTGGAGCACAGCTGAAAGGACAGGGTGTCATGCCATGGCATAGAGAAGTGTAAGAATGAGAAGTGGAAATAGCTAAAGATGACCACATCACCAGGCTTCTCATAATGTAGGACAGCAGTGCAAGAGACAGTTTTTTTCAAAAGCTATGGATGCAATAAAAGGAACAATCCTCAGAGGATTGCTTGCTTGTGAGGGTTAAGTTATTAACGGGTGGCTCTGAACAGTGTCAGCACAAATGTCATGGACCAGCTAAGTTTTACTTAAATCCTATTTTATGATAGAATAATAGAATGCCTTGAGTTGGAAGGGATTTCTAAAGGTCCAAACCCCCTTCAGTAAGGAAGATATTCTCAATTAGATCAGCTTGCTCTGAGCCTCATCAAGTCTGGCCTTGAATGTCTCCAGGGATGGGGCCTCCACCACCTCCCTGGGCAACTTGTTCCAGTGTTCCACCAGCCTCTTAGTAAAGAACTTCTTTCTAATGTCCAATCTATGTACCATTCTCTAGTTTAAAACCATTTGCTTCTCATCCTCTCACCCTATGCCCTTGTAAACAGTCCATCTGCATCTTTCCTGTAGCCCCACTTCAGGTACTGGAAGCTACTATAATGTCTCCCCAGAGCCTTCTCTTCCATGGACTGAACAACCCCAACTCCCTCAGTCTGTCCTCATAGGAAAATGTTCATTTGTGTTCTGCTGTACTTTAGGTATCCACCATTTAAAATTGCTCATTGCTTTCATAGGGGCATTATATTTACAGAGTAAAAATGCAAGTTTATTGGAGAGCAGAATCCACATCTTTAGAAAAAAGACATAATTGGCCAGATATTTACATCAGCACTTGGATAGCACAGCACTCTGGAGGTCTCTAAGGAGGAGGATCATGGTTTCATATTTTTATTGATAGTATTTGTAGTTCTAATGGTCAGGAGAAGCCACTATGATGACAAATAACACAAAGCAGAAAATTTACTTGTTTTCTGAACAACACTTAATAGCAGGGGCAGGGCTGGGAGCCCTTGGAGGCACATCATGCAGCAGCACAGTGTAGTGCCACCCTCACTGTAAAAAATGAGGCACAGTGTAGTGCAGCTGCTTCCCCTGTTAGGTGGTAGGGAGAGGCTTTGTAGTCACCAACTTTCTCTGAGCTGTAGTTTATCTAAAACAGATTCAGATTCTCTGCTGCCTAATATTTTAATGGCACACTTGTTCAAGGGGCAAAATGCCCTGAGCTGTGTTGATAACTGTCCCCAGTACCTTGCTGTTCTTTTGGGGCTCTGCTGTTTAAGCTGTAACTAGGATGAATGCAGTTTAAACTCTGCCATCCCACCAGACTGCAGCCCATAACAACAGAGCTGTATGACTCTCATTTTTTCCCAGAGAAAGGAAGGAGAGCAACATAAATGTGAAAACAATAATGAAAAGTCTTTCTGTACTTCTGAAATGCTTTTAGCTTTTTTGTCTTTTATTATTTTAATTGATTTTATTGCAGCAGTATTAGCAGCACTGTTGGACACTTTGCAATATTTACAAGAAGAGAAATGCTTTACAGCTTGTCAGCATTCATCAGTTAGTTGTGGATTCCTGTAATGTACAAAACTATTAGTCAGATGCAGTGAATGGTTTTGATAAATTGCCTTCTTCTGTGGTTAGTGAATAAAAATTTTTAAAAAAATGCTTCATTATGTTTTTCATGAGATTTTAATAGTTAGCCCCACTAGTACTGAGGTAGCTCAGATTGCATTAACATTTTCATTATCATTGCAGATTTTCAGGCTTCTGTGACATAAAACCTCCCAACCTGGGAAGGAGTGAGGCTCAGGAGTGTGCTTCTGCAGCCATTCCTCTTCCAGGAAGGCACTCCCAGGTTGGTTCCTTGCTAATGAGCCCCATGTGCTTCCCCAGGGGTTTCCTTACACCTTTCTGAGCATCCTGACACTACCATGGCACCACTGTGTCAGGGCCAGGGCAACATTATCCAGCCTCAGTGTTTTTAAAATGACTTGTAGTATTGGCATGGCTTTTTGTATTGATTTCTCACAGACCATTCTATACATTCTTTAGTATAGCATCTTTAAACTGTTCTAAATCTGGAGGAAATATGTCACCATATATGTTTTGCATACCTTCTCTCCAGATTTGTCATGCTGCAGGTTAATCAGGATGAAAAGGTGACTTCCTTTTGTGGTGAAAACGGTGAAATGTTCATGGAAGAAAAAAGGCACCTTGTATTTCTTGTAGCTTGATAAAAGTGGGGCAGGTCATGGGGATGATTGTGCCCCTCTGCTCTGGTGAGACCACACTGTGACAACACTGTGTCAGCTCTGAAGTCCTTGGCACAAGGACGTCAACCTGCTGGAGTGGGTCTAGAGGAGGTCACAAAAGTGATCCAAGGGCTGCAAACCCTCTGCTATGAAGGTGATTTTTTAGCCCAGAAATGCACTTTGGTAGCTCAGGGTAGCACCTGGGGATCAGATGGGTGGCATGGTGTAGCTACATTGTGGAGGGGATTTTAGGAGCTGTGTCTTCATATTCCCTGTGTTCACAGTCAGACGTGGGCATTTCAATGCATTGCTAATGTGCTCTGCAAGCACACCAAGTAAACACACCCAAAATGCATCTATCACTGGTAGAGCATCACACTGGGACACTGATAAACAGCAGGAGATGTTGGAGGAAAAAAAAGTACAGAAAAAAAAAATCTTGAGTTTTAATGAAACTGTCGTGGAATAAAAATGAGAGGAGACTGAAGTTGGAGGTTGAATCTGAAAGGCCTCCACACCTCAGGTGATTAGATAGAAGTCAGGAATCTGTCCTGTTTAGTTTGCAGTGCTTGTTTTATGCCTTGCCCAACAGACAGGGACCCTCCTGGTCCCTCTGTCTTACCTCAGGAGGATTTTGCAGGACAGAATAGTAAGTTCAGGGCAGAGCTGAAAGTTCAGCTTCTTTCTGTAAGCCTTCACATGAGTCAAACCTGGTGAGGAGCACAGGCTACATAATAGAATTAAAAACCCCTGCATAAATACACAAGTGGTTTTACAGGTATTTGTTTTAGTATGTTACATAATTAATAAGAATGCCCAGATGTGGAAATAAAATATGGACAGTTGACACAAAATTAATAAACTTGCAAGATTATACTTATTGAGGACTTACTGACAGAGAAATATGGTTCATGTTGGGTTTCCACTTTTGATTAGCAAAGTATCCCAGCACAAATAAACATTCTTCTGTGGTGTTTTAAAGCTACAAATGTAATTTTGGGCTGGAGCAGCAGACCTGAAAGTAAAACTGGCTAGAATTTTGTTCAAATAAAGAGAAGGAAATGGATAGCCCTGCTTTTCTTCATCAGGGTGATAAATAAGCAACCTAAACCATGAAAAGCAAATCAAGAACCAGATCATAAGTTCTGTCTATAATCATAGCTTTGCTGAAGTGCAAAAGAAAATTGCCTACATTGTCCAGTTGGACAATATCCTTGGAATTGTACAGCTGGTTCAGCAGGCTGCTGTGCCAGAGCTTACTGATGTGGTTGTGGACATCTGGCTATAGCAGTTATGAGGGTTCTGGATCAGAACAGACTGATGCTTAGTTATCTGACAGCTTGGACAGAGCAACTCTGAATCTGCGTCCATTCAAATACTTGCACAAATATTGTATTTCTTTATTTTTATCTGTGGGGTTATTACAGCAATCATCTACACAATTATTGAACGCATCACTGTGGAACTCATGCTGTCTGTAACCCAAAACTCATTTGAAAATCCTCCCTAAGAAAAAGTATTAGCATCTATATGCTGTTTGCCAGGAGGTTTGTGCACAGTGACCTTTCTGGCTTCTAAATGAAGACTGTGTTTGTCCCTGCTTCCAAAAACAGTTCTCAAAGACCAGAGTTTGTCATAGTATCAAACTATAAACCTATGATCTTTAGCTGACATGGAGTGAAGCTGGTTTTCTGCTTTGAAGGTCTTAGGTAGCCATTATGGACTACAGAATTGAGCCCTGGGAGACTATGGGAAAAGTATTCAGCAAGTACTCAGTGCATGTGAGAAATGGACTGGATCAATTTCACACTGAAAGCATCCATGGGCTGCAACAATATGGTAGATTATTTTTGCTTTAGAAATCTCACTATGACATTTTATGTTTATTTGATCCTTCTCTTTTTAAAAGGCTTGCTAGCAATCTACTTTAAGAATAGAAAGGAGTGCACTGCTAACTACAGAATATTGCTCTTTCCTAGATGGCCTCAATAGGTGGTAAAATGTAAGATGTGATTGCACATTCATGGCTCTTACTTCTGGCATAGCAAAGCAGGTCTCAGCTTCAGTCCCTCAAACTTCAGGCACTTCAGGGCAGAACCCCTGGCAGCATCTTGCATCTCCTCACAAATTACTGCAGTGATGCCACTCAAAGGGATTTGGATATGAGGGTGCTCATGGGTGTCATCATGGTCCTTATGTCCATGCTAGTATCCAAAGTGGTTGTTTTTAGTGATTTTTCCCATCTTTACAGTTACTGAATTAGAATAAGATCTGGTTATTACACCTGGGGTTTTATTCACAAATGGTTGAATATTCTGTACTGGAGGATTCTTCACACAACATAAAGTGTGATATAAAGGTATTACAGGTTTG
>VYZU01068271.1:10319-43860 GCA_013401355.1 Ceyx cyanopectus | reverse complement strand
GCTATGAGCAGTGTGCAGAATTTACCCTGGTGTTTAGTAATTCTCCATCTCCAAATACCACCTTCAGGTCCACATCTGAACACAGAGGACCAACCAATACCTTTCAGGTTTATGGTACCTTGCTATCAAGAGCATCCAGCAACAAACCTCTTTGTAGTCCTCAAAATTAGCTTTCCCTTCTTCCACGTGGCATTTGGGTGAAGAAAGCAGAACTCCTTTAGGCTGAAAGCCTGGCAGTGTCTGCATTTGTGAGGTGTACCCCACACCCTGCCTGACTCCCAAGTGCCACAGCCACCTCAGTCCATGTCCCTGCAGCCTGTACAGCATTGGTCAGCATTCTTTCTCTTCTTCTCTTCACTCACTTCCTTTTTCTTTCTTTCTTTTCCTCGTACAGATGGACAAAAGAGGAAGAAATCATTAAGAAAGAAACTGGACTCTTTAGGAAAGGAGAAGAACAGAGACAAAGGTAAATTAAAATTAGTACAAATTTACTGCTCAGGTCTTAGTTTTGCATAGGAGGTTTCTTAAACATATATTCCCTGGAGCAGAAGAATGTTACAGAGCTGATGTCCTGCCTGGCTATTTATTTGCAAGTTGAAAAACATTTGTTTTTTATTCTATTTGTTTTCTATTAGTATAACCCAGATTTCTTCAACTGAAAGGTTATTTACTGGGAGAAAAGGAGGAGTTGAAGGACATCTTTTCTCCATTGTTCTCTCCCTGCTTTTTCACCACCCAGTGCAGAGAGCAGGCTGGATACCATGAGGCAGTTGTTTACCTGCATTTACTCTCTCCTCTTCCAATATGCAAAGCATGTGAACCCAGCCCTGCCCAAACAAGTCAGTTGGTTTGCTTTTCTTTCTTAACCTTAGGAAAATAGCCATTGTTTAAAATATATTAATGGGTTTTAATAAACTCCATGTGACATGGATTTGCAGATAGAGTTGACCTCTTTTACTTGGACAGGTTTTATGGGCTGGGTCCTAATCCACTGGACTTTATGTGCAATTTACAGTCATTTGAAGTAGTCCAGACATTAAAACCTGAGAAGTGTCTCTGGTATTGCAGCTTGCTGCCTGTAGGCAATTGTACATCTAATTTTTGTGTTCCCTTCTTGAAAAAAATGATGGAAAAGTGGTAGTCAAACTCAATATTACCACCCCAGTTACACAAACACATGGAATAACAAGAGTAGTGATTTGGTTACTCTGATATTACTGCTTAGATTCTACTTTGGCAGAAGGAGGGATCTCCAAAGTTAAGTTGAAAAAAAATGAAGTTCCCCATTTCTAATTTACTTCAGATATTTGTCATGAAGAAAATGTTAGCCTTTTTAATTTTCTTTTTTTTTTTTTGGTGACTTTATACATGGGTTTATTATTATTTTCTTGGTTTAAAACTGGCCATGGAAAGTATTTGCATTAATATTTGTGATAATTGAAGTCCCCTGATTTAATTTTTTGGTAAATCCAGTGGCTTCCTGTGTTGCAATGAGTATCAGATCTTTCATTTATGATGAGAATTACTTGATGTAGGACTGAGCCCACATGCAGGAGGAGTCTTGAAGTCTTTCATTATTTTATAGCCACCTCTGGGGGAAAAAAATCTACCTTGTAGAACTTCTGTCAAGAACTTCCTAGGGTACTTCCCTGCATCAGAAATGGCTACACACTTACTGAAAAAAAAACAACCAAAGTGCTATGTCTCAGAAAGTTTTGGTGCCCTGAGAGCTTTTCTCTTCCCTCCATATGACTAGAATGATGAAGTAATCTCCTCTGAAAGTTGCTATTCAGCAGCTCTTTTGTGAGTTTCAGTACATTTTATCTTTGCATTCTCACTTGCTTCACTGCAGCAGTAAACTTCAGCAATGATAAATTGATTTGGTAATTCACTAAATTTTTAATTCACAAAATTCACTTTGAATTTTGCTGCATCACCCAAACCCTGCAGTTAACTTCCAGAACTCCTCCAGTGCTTCCTTGGTGTAGTGCCACGAGAAATCCTAGCTTCTTTTGCTGATGCATACACATGCTTAACCCACAGTTGCTAAAAAGCAACTCCTGAATTCTCTGGTGCCAAAGATCTTTCAAACAACAATTTTTCTTACATTGCCTTTTGTCTTCTGATTTCCTTTTAGCCTCATTTTATTTCAGCTGACCTCTGTTTCTGCTAATTATTGGTTGAGTACTCACAGAAATATTCTGTTCTGCTGTTACATTCCTAAGCAAGGGGTTTTTTTTGTGTGTCTGCCTTGCATGGCAGCATTTATTTTCATTTTAGTTAGCAACTTTGGGGATATGCTTTCTGTGTTGATTCTGATTAATTTTTTGACTGTACTGTGCCATTTAGGGTCCAGTAGTTGCCCACAGCAAAGGTCAGCACTTTGTACTCATCCTGTTTTATATTTATCTACTTCTTGTTTTTCAGCATTGCTCATTCTTCTGGTTATCTACACCCAAGCATTTTCAAAAATCACTCTGCTGATTCTTTTCATTTTAATTCCTTTTTTTTCTTCTTCTTCTTTTTAACTTCAGACATTTCAAGCCTGTACCTCTCTGCTTTATCTTCTTTTTCCCACCTTCCACTGCCTTCTCAGAGATGCTCTCTGTATGAAATGCTATAGGAGCACCCCCTGAGGTGAAAACACCCCAGCACTACCCAAAGAGCAGAATCTAGATTTCTTCTTTTCCTTCAGGACATCTGTATTGCCCCCCCACCTTTCCTGAACAGCACCCAGAGTTAACTTCCCTTGGTGAGTGCATCACACCAAACTGGAAGTTTTATCCAGGTCCTTTTCATTTTTTTTATTTTTATTTTTATTTTTTTTTAACAGCTTCTCCACCATTTATTTTAGAAAGAGAGGAGCTTCCATATCTGGGAAACCAGTCCAAAGCAAACACTCCCCAGTGTGGACGTGGGTGTGCTCACACAAAAAACCTGGAGCCCTCACCCACATGGACAGGTCCCTAATCCTCATGCCTGACAGCAGTGCTTTCTGTTTCTTCTTGGGTTGGGCTTTTTTTGGGCAGTTTTGGGGTTTTTTTGGTAACTAGTCCAGCTGCACTGCTGTGAGAAGGAAACAATGAGACCAGAGCACTGAAGAGAAGCAGGGAAGTAGATTTCCAGAACACTTTCACTGACAAGTTGTGGCTGCCTCAGTGCAAACAGAATTTCCATCCTTTCAGTATCTTCTGAAGGCCAGTCAAGACACAAAGTAGAATTGAATGAACTTTAAATTAGATTCTTATCTTTATTTTCTCCTTTTTGACAGGTACATCCATCATCATCTCATTAAAAGGGGAAAAAAAATAAAAAGTGTTTTTTTTTTCAATTGTTTTTACATCTCTGAATGACTCAGCAGAGCAGTTTATAGCAAAATTTGATGGATGTAAACAGATGAAACAGGAGAGCAGCACTCCACCCAGATATTTAAGCCATATTTTCAGCTCCCATCAGTTAGTGTCTTCACTTTTCTCCAACCAGCCTCCTTGTTATTAATGGCCATGGTGACTCTCAGTTGTGCTGTCCACCCATGTGTCCAAACATTTGCTTTAGCTGATGACAAACAGGACCCAGGCTGGAGAAGCAGGAAAATGTCAGTGCTGCTTGGAATAAGAAATTCTCAGGATGCTCTGCATGCTGGCAGCTGGGTGCTGTTCTCTTAAAAATTTCACTGCTAATTTTGACAGCAGCAGGAGTGGAGATTTTTGGCTGTGTCCTGCCAGTGATATGGGGGGGACAGCATAAGCATTCCATGGAAAATACACACTGGCATTCCTGAGGGAGATGCTTCCCAGAAAGAATTTCTCCTAGCAGATTTTATCAGTAAACCAGCTCCATTTTGTCTTGGTTCCAGTAAACCCCACAGGTGAACTGAGAGACCTGCTTAGAAATAATTATCACTTGTTACAGCATTTGTTGAGCAACTGAAAATCATCTTTTTTGGTGGTGTTTCTGTGTGGAATGTAAATACTTGACAGGTTCATCTTAGAAGAGCTGCTCTGGATGCTGCAATTTCTGAGAAAAGACCTTCCTGGTAACTCTGTGACATATGCAGATCCAGCAGTAGATGTTTTGATTATTTTTAGTTCAAAATTCTTGAAGATGTCTTCCATCTCTACTTGCCAGTCATGATTAGTAAATATGGAGCTATTTCTTAAAGTTTGTGTTTTTTCTTCAGTAATTTAACTTACCATGATGTCAGTTTGCCTTGGTACAAGCTAAGGAGAGGGCTGAATAGCTAACATTTTGGGGTTTTATAATTTTATTCATTTTTATTAGTTTATTAGTTTATCAGAAACATGTTTTTTTTTCCCAAGACTTTCCAGCATCCTATTTAGAAAATTTTGAAACTATTTCTCATCATCTCTAGGCATACAAAAGGGTTTTTTTTTAAGCAACAGTATATCATTATTTGTATTAAAGTCACTTAAAGGACTGAAGAACTTCATTTTAAATCCAAAGAAGGTCAGTGAGCTCCAACTAACTGGAGAAGGGAGTTTCAACCACAGAAGTGAAGCCAAGGGCATTGACTTTGAGTCTTCAGGAGTCAGTAAAGGGTTTTAACACATCTTCAGATGGAAAGACTTTTCCCATTATGGATCAAGCTTTCAGTTTTCCTTATGTTCTTGTTTTCATCACTCTCTGGATCCAAAGTAATTAATTTCAGTTACCAAACCAGAGTTATGTAGTCTTGCTAGTTGGGGAGGTTGACTTAATGACCCCATCCCATTTAATTATCCCTTTTAAAGCACATTATTCTCTGAGCTGTCTCCCACTCTAATCCTGTCATTTAAATAGAGGTGGTACAAGAAACTCAGTAGATCTTGGGCACAGGGTTTTTAGCAGCTCAGACACAGCATCTGAGATGTACTCAGCAGGAAAACCAAAGTGCTAAGGAGACCCTCAAGTTGCTGTATTTTATGTTGTTCATTTAATTAACTTTGAAGATCTCATTAGGGTCTAGTGGTACAGACCTCACTGGTTCTTAATAGACCATTATGGTTTGTGGGATGGAAACCACAATTTTCACCAGCTGAAACTTCAGACAAGTCTTTGAAACTACACTTGGATGTGGTGGCATGAGACCAAGTAAGCTAACCTGGTGGGTCAGCATCCTGAATGAATATCATCTGATTAGCAAGAAAAGGGATTTCAGATCACTGAAACTTTGATCTGGCTGGGAGTTTTTCTTCAACATGCTGCTTTTGATTAGAAAATGCTGATTTGTCATCACAGAACTTGCCTCAGCTGCAAGGTGGACTTTGTGGTAAGAGAAATTATGCACTTCAGATGTCTGCTTTGCTAGTAAACACTAAAAACCAAACTAAATAGGCAGTTTAACCTTGATTATTGAGACCAAAGCCTCAAACCCACACATCTTAAATCTGACTCAGTGCCCTTTCTGCCCCATCATGCTCTCCACCATTACACCTGCCTGTCCATCCCCCTGCCCCCCCATTTTGTGGGAACTTGAGACTATAGCCAGTTTGTGGAGGGTACAACCAATTCTCTTAATTTCAACAAATGAGCAAAAAGTGACTGATTTTGCCAGTTCTTTAATGTAATTACCACTGCCAGCCATGCATCACTTCCATCTGTCTTTAGGCTGAAATTCAGCCAGTTGGTTTTCATCCAGTTCCATCTCTGCCAGACATTGAGAAATCAGAAGTGGTTCATGTCCTCTGAGAAGAAGGCCTACAGCAGAGCAGCCTGGAGTGGAGGCTCAGTGTCCTTTCACTGCTCCATGTTGAGCAATTAAAAACCTGGAATCATATACCTGGGAGTTTTGAAGGAGCAACAAGGTCAAAGAGAGGGTTGTTTTAAGGAAATTCTTTTAATGAAGCAGTGTTGACAACTCCTCTCTTGCTGATCTTGTCCCAGTTGATCATAGTGCTGTGGAATCAACGGTGTCAACATGTTGAGCATCACTGCTCCACTTACTGCTGTGCTAGCCCAATTTGAAGTATGAGTGACTTTGAACCAAAACCAGAGAAATATTTCATATTAAAAATGTTATTGACTGGGTGTATTTTCTCAGGAAAGACAGATAAATGTCTGTCAATATAGGTGCCCCTGCTCTGGCAGGGGGGTTGGACTAGATGATCTTCTAGCTCCCTTCCAACCCCTCACACTCTGTGATAAATATGGGTGCTGGAATTAAAGTGCTCAAGTAGAGAGCCCAAAGGCAAGTCATGTTGCATGTATGTTTTTCCAGTCTGTCTTTCATTGGGAAGTCAATTCAGAACAGGAAAAAAAATCTTAATTATCTCATCGTTTTATAGGCACTCTGCTGGGTACAGGAGTGTGGAGTCTAACTCTGGACTTCTGGATCTGGCAGTCCCCATATTTCTTGATACCCATGGGATGTTCTTTCTTGCCCTAAATTAAGTGCAGATGGTTTTAGAAGTCATTCTACTCATAGGTCACCTCCAGACTTGCTAGATATGTGAGGCTCTGCTTCCTGATTTAGTTTTGTCTGGCCACCAAAGTTAGTTCATGACTTAACATTTCATACTTCTAAAGAGCAATCATGTTTCTCACCAGATCAGAACAACAGGCCCTTGTTTCTTTAGTAGTGTCCTCATTTGAGATTCATAAAATATTCTTTTCAATGCCTTTAATCTTAATGATAAGGCAGGCTTAGATAAAATTTGAGTGTCATCAAAGATCCAGTCCCATGAGGAACTTTGGTCTTTAATCATTTAGACAATTGTGGCAAAAAAAGAAGGATAGTGTATAAGGAATTTTTTTTGTTTACCTTTTTTGTTGTTATTATTGTTCATTTTTCATACTTCAAATAATAAATGTGGCTTTTCATCTCTGGTGCTTTATTCCTGATACAGGCAACTCTGAAGCTGGAATCTAGTAGAAGTTGGATGAATAAAGTCAATAACTATTTTTTCATTGCACTTGAGGAAAAAACAGTTCTAGTTATTAGTGTGGCCCTATGGTTTTTGTTTTACTGATCTCACATGGGTTCAGATTAGAAACTTAATGATGAGAATTTCAATGTTATTGTTGGCTGACTGTAAAGCATTGTTCTGTTTTGTAAAATCATTGAGCTTTCTACTCTGAGACCTGAAATATATGCTGGTTTTGTACATTACAGTTACACTGATGTGGGATGGGACTATGTTCTTTGTGTTGACTGAGCAAAACCTCTATTTTCCAATATTTTTGTATGTCCTTGTGCATTTTTATACTGTTACAAAGAACCTTTATACTTAAAATAAATTCTTACACACCACTGTTAAACTGGTGTCATCTTACCAGTAGGTTAAAGCAGCATAGTTCTTTTAAAAAGTGGAATTTTAGAATGGTTTGGGTTGGAAGGGACCTTCAAAGGTCATCTCATCCAAGCCCTGCAGGGAGCAGGGACATCTTTAAGTGGATCAGGTTAGATCCTTGAAGGCTTAGTCTGAATGACGGATGCACTCCTAAGCTCCTTGTGCAGGTAGGTGCATACCCTCCTGGCCTGTGCTGAGCCCCAGGCACGTGCCTCTACCCCTTGACCCTGGTGCCCTGCAGCATTTGTGAGACACAAACCTGCTGAGGAGGTCTGAAGCATGGCACAGACCAGCAGGCTCCCTGATCTCAGGATTAGGTGACTGGAACCTCTGATGGCCCTCTGCACCATCTAGATGGAGCCAAAGGTGCCTGACTTCCAGTTGCTTTAAGTTAAGAACTTAATTAGATTTGCTCCCAAGTGATGTTCCAAGATTCCGTGTGGTAGATGCTGCATGATCCAACTGGAAACAGGATTCAAATGGGCTACAATTGTCTGGCACATCTCCACTATTAATTTATTTGAATGTCGTTGTTATTATTGCTGTTACATAGTCCAGTGTGTCACTGGAATTATTGTATATTTAAAGGGACCTCAGAATGTTTCTCTTTCTAACAGCTTAATATGAATTCTTTTTAATACTAAATAAATATCACCTGTTCAATAAATATTAATTTTGTTGCTGTTGCTGCAGAGTTTATTCCCCAGGCTTTTGGAATGCCCTTGTCCCAAGTGATTGCCAATGACCGGGCCTACAAACTCAAGCAAGACTCTCAGAGGGAAGAGCAAAAAGATGTGTCAGATTTTGTGGCCTTCCTCTTGCCATTTGGAACAAAAAGGCAGAACAAGGAACTTTCAAGCAGTAATTCATCTCTCAGCTCCACCTCAGAAACACCAAACGAGTCCACATCTCCCAACACCCCCGAGCCAGCCCCACGAGCAAGGAGGCGTGTAAGTAGGCCCCTGATGATGTGCTGCATGCCAGGAGTAGGAAGAAACACTCTAATGTCTGGGAATTATGGAATATTTCTTCTGTCACGTTCAAACACTGATTATTTTTTTAGGTGGAAGCTGGCCTGGCCAACCAGAGAGTTGTAGTTGTAGTGGAAATCTTCTTTCTCTGGTGCTGGTCAGAAAAGACCATATGGACTGTACAAGTCTGTTCCAGATGACAAAGCAGAAAGATTATTTAGAAGTCATCCTGTTCACTCTCTTTATCTCCATCCTTCTCTCTAGGTCTTTCAGATTTAACAAACTCTGTCTTCAACCTCTTTGAAGTCTTTTCCCTTTAGCTGAGGAAGACTAAACCTATGAGGTTGATATTCATATGTATGCTTATGACAGTGGAGGTCTGAGGAGAGACAAAAAAAAACCCTTAACGTTACCATACTTTTACTAAAATCCCCTGTGAGGCAATCTGAGAGGAATTTGGGGTACATAAACCCTGGAAAAGAAATAATTTTCTTAGAATCTTCTTTCACCTTAGGGATTCATCCTTAGGATAAAACCTGATTCAGAAAAGTGCTGTGCAGGACCTTTCAAGCCATGGTTAAGAGTAGACTCTTCATGTCAGATAGGGGTCATCTGCTGTTATTTTCACTAAATGTGGTAAGATCTTTTACATTCATTTAACCAGCCAGCAAGCAGAAGGAGCCTGGATCCTTTCTTACATCCAAGGGATGGAGCTCCATCAAGACCATGTTACTAGAAGCCTGTGAGGGTTTTGCTTATTTGGTTCATTTTTGCTGTAATACAAGGATTGCAGCTTTCAGGGTATTGAATTGAACCTTTACTTTTCATAGATTCATAGATTCATAGATATTAGGGGTTTTGCCCAGCAGTTGGAAGTTGACACCCTGCTCAGCCACTTTCTGTCTGCTTGATGATAATGTTTTGACTGTCTCTTAATGTATTATTTTTATATATATATATTATGGAGGTCAATATTATATATTGAACTATCTGGATCTCAGTCATGCTGCTTTACTGTTCAATATAATGTATGGAGCAAAAATGGATCTCCTGTCCCATGCATACTGTGTAATATTGCTCAGCTTTAGAAAAGACAAAAGCCTTACATAGTTCTTTAAAAGTAAATAAAAGCTTATTTGGACTTTTGTTCCCCACCTGTCTCTCTGGCCTTCATTTTCTTTTTCATCTTTCCATCTCCTCTTTAAACTCCTTTATGTTTTCATGTGCTGAGCTTAAGGTTTTCCCAGTTTATTTCGATTTAGAGCCTGTCATGGTGGAGCAGGGACTGATCTCCCTTATGAGCAAAGGCAATACCTAGTAGGTGGAACTTGAATTTTCTTTAGTTGATGGTCCAGGTAGCACTGTGGTTGTGTTAACAGCCCTGGAGGAGTGGGGAGCAGTGTCTCCAGCAGTGAGGTAGGTCTGGCTGAGCCCACACTAACAGATCTATCTGCTTTGGAGCTGGATCCTTGAACTAGGTTGACAGTGGTTTCCTGTGCACTCTGAAATGTAAAATCACAGCTGACCTGGACTTGATATTGCCAAGCTGTGCTGCTCTTCAGCCACTGAACTGAAGGTCACTCCTCCTAAAGCCAGCTCAGTGCCCCAGTTAATCCACAACTTTGATAAAATGCCCAAGGATAATGGTGAACTGACTGCATTTACATCTATTTTAGGGAGCTGAATCCGACTTAAGTGACTTTGTGATAATGATGATTCATGAGGTGAGGGTGGCCTGCAGACAAGGGGGGACCAGTAAAGGCAGGATACAGAGGGGGCACTTGCACAGGAACTGTCTGGGAGCTGCAGCACTGAGGATGGTGTTGGGAATTTCAGTGGCAGTTGTCTCATTTTGATGTCTGAAACCCCAGACTTGTAAAAACAAAAATGAAATGCTGCTCAGTTGGCATTTCACACATATGGATCACAGCCAGATATATTTGTTTGGTTTTGGTTCTTTTTTGTTGTTGTTTCCTATAGGCAGGAAATGGTAAAGAAAATCAAGCAAATATAATTCTGAGAGACATCAGAAATCAACATCAAAGTTGCATTCCAAAGGATCTAGTAATTATTTAGAGATGTGGGTTCCAAAAAATCTAAAAACTTCAATGTTATTTACAAGTCTTAAATGAGTAAAATAACTTAGATGCTTTTTTTTAAAAAGATATTATGAACTACAGATTTTTAAATTAATTTGAAATTTCTGTGGACTTTGTATGAGTTGCCTGTGAGTCTTTGTAAAGTTCAGTTGTCTAGGCTGATGGAAGGAAATACATCCAGAGCTTGAAATACTCTTGGAGTTGTACAGTTCTCATTTAATAGACAGAGATCTCACACAGTCTATGAATTCCCTGTCAGCAGTGCTTTGAAGAAATTACAGTTGTCAGCCAAATAATGAATGGGAATTTGGCATTTGTTGTTTTATTTCTTAGGATGGATCCCTGTACAGTACAGTTTATGTTGTGTGATAAAATATATCCTTTGTTTCAGAAAGAAATAACGTAGAATAGATATTTTTAATGAGAATTGAAAGTCATTATTTATAAGCCTACATGTCCCCTTAAATATTTTTGCCTGATAAGTTTAATACCAAGTGAGAGAAGTGGTCGTTTTGAAGTGACAGTAATCTCATGGTTTGGAAAAAAAAACCCAACAAAAACCAACAACTTATTTTTCATGTGTGAGTGTTGAAGGATGCCATAAATCCTGCTGTTTGTGCTGCTTTATCCTTTACAGACTGCTTGAACTTCTGTGCCTCTCTCTAATCCAAACATGGTTTTCAAAGCTTTCATTGGAATGTTAATGATTTCAAAATATTAAGATACATGAAGTAGAATGATCTAAAAAATATTACCCATCTACTGCTTTGTCTTTGTTCTTTGATAAGATGGGATTATTTCAGTCTCTGCAGTTGTGTTTGTGTTATTAGTTAGCTGTATGTGGTGTATGGTTTGGAATCTTATTTTCATTGTTTTCCACTGATGCATGATGGCCCAAGCTGCAGATGAAGTAGGAATTCAAGTTGTAAAGTTGGATATATATCTTCCTGCACAGAAATACTGTGCTGCTGGGGTGCACACACAAGGCCACGATTCATCCTTGTCCTGTAGCACACTGAGGCCTACAACTACAAAAAGTTGCTAATACAACTAAAAGCTGCTAATAACAGCATTGTGATTTTTCCCCATCCATTTCCCTGGTGGTGTATCTTCATTTAATTCCAAAAAACACGTTGCCAGTTGGATTTTTCATGTTGTTTAAAGTGTAGGTAAGCAGAAGTCTGGTGGAAAGGCCCCAGGACTGTGTTGTGCTGATAGTTCCTGGGTGTGTGTTTTGCAGGGTGCCATGTCTGTGGACTCTATCACAGATCTGGATGACAATCAGTCACGATTGTTAGAGGCTCTCCAGCTCTCTTTGCCAGCAGAAGCCCAAAGCAAGAAAGAAAAAGCCAGAGATAAGAAATTGAGCCTGAACCCTATCTACAGGCAGGTGCCACGGCTTGTGGATAGCTGCTGCCAGCACTTGGAAAAGCATGGTAAGAATAGGAAATAGAATATTATATTGACTATAATACAAATAAATGTGTATTTTCAGAAGCAAGCATATGCTTCCACTTGCAAGGACATTTTTGAAAGTCACTTTCCCTCCTGTTTTGCCTCTTGCTGAAAATATTGTCTCACAGGTAATGACTTAGATGATACCTTCCTCCCAAACTAAGGATCTGTGCTTGTGAAATGGCCCTTAGAGCACAGGGGAAGAGACATTTATTGGAGGTCATTTATCCCATACTAGAGTGCTCAGCTCTGCAGGAACCACTCTTCAAACTCCACAGCTTTACAGGTGCCTTGAGAATGAAAGTCTAATGTGCCAGTCAGCCTGGCACAACCAGTGCCAGGAGATCTTATGGTGTAAGAGCTAAATTAACTGTTTATGCTACAGTATAAGACTTAATGAGAAGCAGCATTTGAAGATAGAGGCTTAGAAAAGGAAAAAAAATCCCATCCTAAATTATATTTGCCTCCAAGAAGGTTTTTCCTGTTCACTCCAAGGCATGCAGGCTGGCTACTCAGTTTCTCCCTGGCTTCACAGAGTCAGTGTGAGGGGTTGGAAGGGAGCTAGAAGATCATCTAGTCCAACCCCCCTGCCAGAGCAGGGTCAGTTAGACAAGGCTTGAGTCCTCTTTGATAATCCTCCTTTCTCCAAATTGAATTACCAGTTCCTGCCAATATTCCTCTTATATCTTCATGATTTGCTACACACAAACCTCCCACCAGCTCGAAGTAATGAAGAAACAATAATTCATCAAGGTATCTGTTCAGCATCTATCCCAATGTATCTTTAGTTTTGTCAAGATTTATAATGAGAATTGAAGTAACTTGGCCACAGTAAGATGGAGTTGTCACATGGCCAGATAATAAACAAACCATAAAGTTATGGTGGCTGCAACACCAAATTACTCCTAATTTGACCACAAAAAAATCATTTACTGACTCTGAATTAAAGGCTTTTGCAGATGAGGGACTGCAGTGCATAAAGAACAATGCTAAGCTTTGGCAAGAGATAATTGAAAACCATCTTGCTTACAAATGTATGAAAGAAAACAGCAAAAGGGAGTCATTGTAAACTTCTTACAGAGATTAGATAGCATGGTGACAAACAAGTGTGGAACTGATTAAGTGGGAGATGAATGGCTTCCCTCCCTTTAAGCAAGCATTTGGAGAACATAAAAGTATCTGAGTCAGCCAAAAAAAGCCATCCAGCTGAGTAGCCTTTGGATGCTGTGATTTTATGTCACTTGAATGTCTGTGGTAAATTTTTTAATCCATTTAACCCACTGTCATAACAAAGATTCTTTTCTATACAACATTATTTATTAAAATATTTGCTTTACAGTAAAGTTGCCTTTTAAAGAAAATTCAAGGATTTTTGTGCATTTTCTAAGAGTGCACTGTAGTGCCCAAACACACTAATCCCAGATAATTTGAAGTAAATACTAATTTTCTTCAGTGTTATCCACTATTCATGAAACAGTCCATCTGGATTGATTGACTTGGAGAGATTTAAAATATCAGTGTGAAACAATAATATGTCTACAGCTGCTTAGGGCTCCCAAGATTTCTTTTGGTGTTCTCACTGCTGAAGACCATGTCACCTCTAAAGTGACATTTACTCTCAAATTTGTCAGTTTCTTTTGCTCTGCAGTGTCCATTCCTCAACCAGGTTTGTAGAGAAGTACATTGTGGGTTTTTTTACACGTAGCCCAGATTGCTTTGATTCAATTTTTACTGTTTCCAGCAGAAAATTAAACAGTAAAATAGTTGTCTGATGTGCTCCACTTGCAGGTCTCCAGACAGTAGGAATATTCAGAGTTGGAAGCTCAAAAAAGAGAGTAAGACAGGTGAGTGGATATGGATACACTTTTCCCTCATCACCTATGATACAAACAAACATGATTCCTTTCTGTTAAGTGATTTCCTCCACTTTCACCTGGTGAAATTCATGCTTTCTGGGTCAGTGACTCTAGTGGATTTTTTGATGGCTCATAACAGGTCATTTCCAGTCACCTTTTGCATCTGGTGAAATCAGGTTCTCAGCAGGTTAACAGTCTCTGTATGTTTTGCTCTGCAGAAATAGTACAGGGTTGGAGATCCCAAATAGACTCCAGTGATGAAATTTTCCAAAGATTACACTGTAGGGAAAAAAAAATCTTAGCTTCTACTTTCACCTCTGAAACAGCTGAAGCTCCCAAAGTAAACCCAAACTGTAAATCTTTTTTGGATAACTCACAGTATGAGAAAATACTCAAGTAGAGAACAGGTTCTTTGACTGCTGCTCCCAAATATCACCTTTCTTTTACCCCTGTTGAACTTGGAAGGTCAGAGCAGAGCCATCCAAGTCCTAGGCTCAGACAAATATTGAAAAAGCAAAGATAGTGTACAATTGCATTCCAGAGACAGTCAGAAGTGGGTGTTACCTCAACCCTAGATATTGCACTGTTATTCCCAGAAGTGGGGAATACACATTGAATTAGAGCAGTAGAAAATAGTGCTCAATGGCTGTGTGATGCTTAGGGAAGGGATAAATAGTTACAGAAAAAATACCACTGCTGGGAAGTATAAGGCCAAAACATCACATAGAAAAAAATAAAAGCTTGGCTGCATCTGATCCCAGAAATAATAAGTTCTTTGTTGCAAAAAATACACAGTATAATGTTTGGTGCTCTGGAAAGTTAACTCAACTGTCTTGATTCTGCCTGGTAGGACAGTGTAGCCTACTGATTTGTGGTTTATCTAGAGCAGTTTCAGTTGAGTGGCTGGTGTGACACAAAGCTCCAAACATTCATGGTCTTCAGAGGCAGTTGTGAGATCAAAACTGAAGGAGGTAAACTATTGAAAAGCAAGTTTTGCCTGTCATTTGCATTACAAGCTTCAGTGTCAAAGCATATATTATTATTCAGGGGTAAGTACAGTGGCATCATTCCTCTGGGGAAAAAGCAGGGGGCTTGTAGCATTTACTTGTAAACTAAGCCTGACTTTGAACATCAGTGTCACCAGTTTTCTTTTGACTGTGTTTTTTAAAAGCTGAGAAAATCAAGAGATTTGGGTATTTATGTATTCTGTTACATGAAATAATTTATTGAACTAGTTGAACCAATGTATTTTTCATGAAACAACATGGAAGCATCAGCTTGGCCCTTGCAGTTACAATAATACATGCTGTCAACATGAGCACATGGGAAAGTCTGGATTCACTTAAAATTCCATTCATTTTCTGAACCGTGGAAAGCCAAGCCCAGCACTCAGATCTTGGTGTGCTTTTGCAGCTGTTCATTAGTTTTTCTTGTGTAGAAAGTAGGCATAGTTTTGTTTCCCTGCCTCCCCCAGTTAGAAAATGTCCTATTTCAACTGTAGTTTGTTGCAGTAATTACATAACTAATTGCATGTGCTGCTGGAGCTTTTGGGTTGTGAGCAGGAAGAGAAAATCTAGAACACATCCATCTATTACAAACCATCTGCTTCACCTCCAGCAGGGTGCAGGACAAAGATTCCTGAGCTGGTGTTGACCCAGGGTGGTAGGTGTGGTACATTGGGATGCCAGCTTGTGCCCAGGAACTGTGCATGTGTTTGAGCAGAGCATTTTTGCAGAGCTCAGGGTGGGCAGCCCTCTAATTCTAGGCTTGGTGAGGTGAAGCAACTGCCAGACCCTGAGGTTGAAGAGCAACCATCACTGGAGATCTGCTTTCCATCTCCCCCAGCTCTCATCTGGAATCCTAGAGTGTTTAGGGCTGGAGGGGAGCTCCAAAGGGCATCTAGTGCAGCCCCCTGCAGGGAGCAGGGACACCCTCAACTAGCCCAGGCTGCTCAGAGCCTTGGCCAACCTCCCCTGCAATAGCTCCAGGGATGGGGCCTCAACCACCCCTTTGGGAAGTCCAGATTATTACAGACACATAGTTTGCTTGTCACTGACCTCCTTTCTTCTCTGTTATATCTATAATAATCCTAGTAAGGTTGATACTAAATAAGGAAATTTAAGGTAAGATTTAGATAGAAGTACTCTGAGCAGATTTATGTGAGATCATACCTCATAATATTAGCTTTTTTTTCCTAGTACATAGTTCTATAACATCCTGAAATTGAAAAGAGAGTAAAAGGTGGAGCACTCCTCAGGTTTTCTGCTCTTGGTGCTGGGAAATCCCTCCAGAAGGGCAAGCTTTTATATTTTGTGAGGCATATTGGATGTGGGAGAGGGATTTCTTTTTCCTTTGGGACATGTGATGCCTTTGAATGATGATTAATTATTATCATATGAATCTGAAATTTCTGGAAGAAAAAAAGAGAATATAAGAGAATACCATATATTACCTGGAAATAAAAAGCTGTATTTTATTACAGTCTGCTGCACACCTTAAGCTATGTGTCATGAATAAAACATGAATTATATCTCTGACCTTACCAAAAACTAGTCGTGTCCGATGTGGAAAGTGCAAATGAATGTTTCTACATCTTAAAAAAATAAATAAATATCTGTTTTGGGATGTGCCAGTTGGGACAATGAGTGAGTGTGTTTTTGTGCCATGATCTTTTCCAGCTACGTGAAGAGTTTGACCGGGGCATAGATGTTGTGTTGGAGGAAGAGCACAGCATTCATGATGTTGCTGCTTTGCTGAAGGAATTCCTCCGTGACATGCCTGATCCACTTCTCACCAGAGAACTTTACACACCTTTCATCAACACTCTCTGTGAGCTCTCCAGCATCTTGAATTCTCATTTGCAAAAGCCTGACTGGTTGAATTTTTTAATCTCTGTTCTTCTTTTCCGTGCATTTAATACTCTAGCTTTGATTTGCTCCAAATACTTGTATGGTATAAACTAAATTACTGTGTAAGTATAGCCCAGAAAACTCACATAACAAAGATTACACTTCTGCTCATCTTTGCATTTCTATGTAGGATGTGATTCATGTTATCTATTAAATCCTGAGCCTGTCACTGGGTCAGCAGTAGCAGATGAGACTCCCATTTGAATCCTGACAGCACCACTTTTAATTTTTCAGAGGTTTTCACCATTTAAGGTGACATTTAAGACAATCCATTTTAAATGGCTAAAGCATAAATCTAACTGGAATGTTTCCCAGAGGTGCCCTGTGTATAGCATTAGCTAAATAGAGTACATAGAGAATTAAGAATTCTTGTGTGCAATGTGGATTTTGCTCTCTTACTGACTCAGAGAAGATCCTGTGAACCTCTGAGCAAAAAATTGAACAACCAAGGCAAAAATCCCATAACAGTGTTTGTTACACTTCTGATATTTCCCTAGAGTTTATGACTATAAAGAAAATGATCCTTAAACAAAGCTACTCCTTTGGGCTGGGAACTGTGTATTTGTTCTGCTTTTAGGTTAGTCGGAGTGATTTTCTTAGAACTTATTTTTTCCCCCCTCTTAGTATTAGAGCCAGATGAACAGCTAAGCACCTTACAGCTTCTCATTTATCTTCTACCTCCCTGTAACTGTGACACCCTGCACCGACTGCTGCAGTTCCTCTCCACAGTGGCTGGCCATGCAGAGGACACCACAGACAAAGATGGCCAAGAAGTAAGTCCAGGTCATTCGTGTCCTTTGACTTAATTCATGATCTGAAAAAGAGGTCGTTGAAGCTGTGAAACAAACATGATGGTTGCATAACCCTGAAAGATGGGAGAGAATTTCATATTCCTGCCTGCACGTTTGCCATTTAGTTGTTTACTGTGTTCTCAGGGCTGTGAAAGTTTAATTTTTGTATGACAGAATCAGTAAAGCATTTACCACTTCCTTTGGGAGATTCAGAGCATAATCAACCTTGTTGTTAAAAATGTCTAGTGTTCTCCATTCTTTTTCCCACTTCTTTTATCATACTGTAGTCTATGGGGAAAAAAAAATACACAGAAAAGTGTTAGGCATTCAAGAATATACTTTTCCATTCTCTGTTGTTGGCCTTTGGACACAGCAGTTCACTTCTTGGTTTCCTTAGCTCCTCCTGTGTCCTGGGTAGTGAAGGATAAGAAATAAAGGAGGGATTTCCCTGTCCTCTGAACTGCAGCAGAGACTACTTCTGAAACTCCCAAGATGGAAACTCCTGCTGACTCCTGTCAAATTAGAACACTTTTTTTTTTGCAGTTGGCTGGTTTTAACAGTTGGCACTTGGAGCTTTGGTGAATTTCTGCCTCAAGCCCTAACTTCCAGTGTGACTTTGTGACTTGAAGGCCTATTTCACTTTTCAGTCCACTTTAAAAGCTATTCTTTTTGTCTGCAGCAACGAGTTGAATAAAAAAAAATGATAGAAAACATCTAAAAAGAGCAGCCTGTAACAATTTCACTGTGCTTAAAAACATGTAAAAGCCAGCTAAGGTCATGGTCCTGCAAAGAGTTCTCTGTTGGTTCAGGAATGGATCCAAGAGGATTGTATTGCAGGGCTAGAGGATGCTGCTTAAGAGAGTTGGTTGGGCCCAACAGTTGTATTAAAGGAATTTTCCCCTGGCCACATCAGCCCTGCTATACAGGTATTTTGGCAAGGCAGATTTATGTAGCTATCAATCAGGAATCTTGTGTGCATTTGGATTGCTTTTCTAGGTGCTACAGTATTCTGCTCACAGTTGTTTAATCCATGAATAATTAAGGGAGTGAAGGCATCCAGGGCAGACAGGCCCTTCTCTCCTAAGATGAAGATGGATGACTGAGTTGATTAAAATTACTCATTCAGCTAATTTCAGTGGGTATGTTTACAGCATTTTTAAGACTTTTTGTTTCTTCAGTCTGCACATGGAGATCTAGGCAGAGCCAGAGGCCCAGAGGCTGCCCCTGGCACACTCAAGGCACTGTGTGCCTGGCCATCCTTGATGGCTCAGTGCTCTGACAGTGCTTGGAAAAAACAACTCACCTGAAAAAAGACTCTTTTGTACCACTGATTTCTTGAAATGTTTTACTGCTTTCCCTGCCTCTTCTTGTTTGTTTGGTTTTTTTTTGTTGTTGCTGTTTTTAATTAATTAATTCAAATGTAAGTGAAACAAATGAAAAAATAGCTTTTTTTTTTTTTTCCTCTTTAAAAAAGCCTGCAAGAAATACTGGGTCAACAGCTGAAATTCAGTTAGAGTCTTATATAGTCAAAGTGCTGGCATCTTCTTCTCCATTCCCAGAATAGCAACCAAGTGGAGACACAGAGAGGAATCACATGACCCCCCCCCTTTTTGCTCTGGTAAAAGAATAGAAGGGGGAGGAAAAAACAGTCTGATCACAAATATGACAATGCACATTTTAATTGAATAACCAAATGATGTCTTTTTCAGATTTCTGTCTGGTCTAGTATGTATTCCTAGCCTTCTGCTGCCTCCAAAATCAGGTTACTATTGCTTTGATGAGCACAGAGTTTATAAATAAAATGCAACAAAAGAAAGCAAAAGAAAATCAACCCAAGGAGTAAACATTTGGCATGTCCTAGGATACAAACAAAACTACAGGAAAATGCTAATTAAAATCATGATCTTGCTTCATTATCTGACCCATTCAAGCATTTCTTTACTGTATCTGTTTTAAATTGTGAGTGCTACTCAAATAGATTTCAATATTTGGTCCTAAAAGATGGTATCCAGCCCCTCTGCAGTGAGCAGGGACACCCTCAACTACACCAGGCTGCTCAGAGCCTTGAGCCAACCTCACCTTGAAGTGTGTTTATCCATATCTCTATCCATGGAGAAGCCACCTCATTTATTCTTTAATATTAAAATTGAATTTCTCATTGAATTTCTAGATCACTGGGAACAAAATGACATCGCTGAACCTGGCTACCATCTTTGGCCCTAACTTGTTGCACAAGCAGAAGTCTACAGATAAAGAATTCTCAGTTCAGAGCTCAGCTCGAGCTGAAGAGAGCACAGCTATCATAGCTGTGGTGCAAAAGATGATTGAAAACTATGAAGCCCTTTTCATGGTAGGTGCATGTTTCTTTGTGGTACTCTAATGCATTTTAAACAAGGAAATAACCTGGTTGGTATTAGACCAGGGTGAAATAAACTGTGAAAACTGCATTAAATGATTAGGGTCAGTTATTTTTGGCAGAAAAAAAAGCAGTTTTCTCTCAAGGAGAATGCCTTGCAGTAAGCAATAGTATTAGAAATGTGTATTTCTATCTTGCCTGGAAAGGTTTCTGTGCAGATAAGAGTATCTCAGAAGATTTCTGTCTCTGGAAATTATGGGTTTGGCTCTTCAGTTGTACACTGTACAGCATACCAGCATTGCTCATGAGTTCTGAAGACAAGACTGCAAATTACCTTTCAGCTCTCAGATTTGGAAGTCAAGGAACAGATTTTTCTGCAGGGAGTAAGAGATCCTTGGTTAATACAAGGAACAGCCTCCCTTCCTAAAGACTTTGTTGGTGCTTGGATGGGGAGGAGTGACTCAGCTTTCTCTTTGGACAGTTGGATAAGAGGAGTAGAGCATAAATCTGTATAATTCCTGAATTCCTTGCTGTTCTCTTGCTGAAACAAGAAAGTTCTTCATAAAAAGGATGATGACCTTGGACTTGGCCATGTTCCTAGCTTTAGATGCAGCTTAGTTAATCACATTCCTCATGCCTAGAAGTTACCTGGAGAGTTCATTCTGTGGCTTTACCTTTTCTTTTTGTCTAGAAAACTAAAGGTCAGGAGTAGTGTCTGGAGCAGCCTTCTCTGGGGTAGGAGAGGCCAGTCAGACCTAATGGTGGGCACTATCCTGTCTTCATTTCAGTAGAGTTCTCCAGACCATGTCTGTTGTCTTGAGAAGGTGAAAGCAGCTTGTTGTTTCTCATGGAGAACATTTTACACACAGCCACATCTCAGTACATAATAGTTGGGCACACATTCTGACTTTCAGTGTGGAAAGGGTGGGGTTTGCTTTTATCTTTTTCATGTTTTCATTGGCAGCACACAGCCACTCTTTGGATTTGAAGGTAATTATCCCAGTGCTCCATTTGTAATAGATGCATTGAAAGGAAAAGGCTTGTACATGTAGTTGTAATAAAATTCTCATTATCTGAAATCAGGCAGCAGCAGTTCATTTGCCAAATCTATAGGAGTGGGGCCAAACCAGAACTGCTGTTGATAATTGATATTTATGCTACTTAGAAAAATAAAAACATCTGGAGTCAAGCATTGAGCTCCAGCTATAACTTGAATTATTTGTGGATCACTGCTAAGGTGGTTTGTCTTGGGGATATATTTATTTTTCCTATATCTTTTGTATGTGGGGAGATTCAAAACCTCTGATTGGCTTCATCACTGGAACTAGAACATCATTTAGGAAGTAAAAAGTAGGAAACCAGGATGTGTTACCTCAACCACACCACAGTGTGAGAACAATTCTGATGTATTGGTGGGTCAGAAAGGTTCTGTTGGTCAGACAATTTGGGCTACTGGGGACTGTTCATTAAGCAATTATAATTGACATCACTAATATGTAATTATATATATTATATATCAAATATACATATATTTATTTTTAATAATAATAACAATATGTTCTTTATTTTCTGCCAAAGTCATCTCAGAAGATTCTTACAAGTTTATGAACTTGATATAAAGCCAAATATGAGGTTAAATACAGAAAGGTGTGGATTTTGTTTTCACCTCAAAGTGTTTTATGGAGTTTATTTTACTGTATAGAAAGGATGTCTAGATGGCAAAATTACAGCACACCAGGCTTCCAAAAATACCAAAGGGATCTTCAAGAGTCACCAGCACTGGACAGTGTACAAGCTGAGCTTTCATCCTACTTCCTATTGTTACAGGAAATTTCTCCTTTAAATCAAATATTTCTTTTATATGCTCTCTGTAAATACACTTGTACTCGGTCCAAAGCATAGTGCCAAAATTAATGTATGTGAAAGAATACGAATTTCCAACTAAATATTTTTTGTTGTTGTCTTCATAGGTTTCCCCTGACCTCCAGAATGAAGTGCTCATCAGCCTGCTGGAGACTGACCCAGATGTTGTGGACTATTTGTTGAGGAGGAAAGCTTCCCAGTCATCGTGAGTAATCTGTTTTTTCATCATCCCTGTTTCTACTGGGAATTTCTGTCTCCCACTGGAAGTGTTCAAAAGGTTCTAGTTTTTCCACAGTTCCCCTGCACTGGCTACAGTGGAACAGAAACATCCTCCCCATCACACAGACTCTGCCAAAGAAATGATGACTCTTGTAGAGTGTTTTCTAAAGACAGCTCTCTGTTTCCTGATTCAGAGAAGAGGTTGCATTCTGCTGCAGAGAACAGAATGACATGTCCATAGAAATATCCAGTGCACTGCTGTCTCACAGGATGTATTTTGTGATCTGCTGGGTTTGTTGTAGTCTTCAGTACCAAGAGGTGTGTGTTGCACTGTTCCTGATGCACACCCTAGAGTGCCTTAACACCCTCACAGCCAGCCACTTGGCCAGGTTGGTTTGCTTTTCCTACTGCACACACTGCAAAACAAGTCAGCTGCCACAGCAGCAGGTTTCTGGAGACTCTCTGGATTTTAATTGCCCACTTCATCAAAGATCTGAAGGTCAAACAAAACTGTGCCAGCCACTACTGCAGTTAAGATGCATAATGTGTTCCAACTTGGTGTATGGTGTGTATATGCCTTTGATGTGCCTTAACACCATCAGTTTGTACATGCAGATTAACAGGATTCCTGGTTTTCTCCTGGCACACACAAGTCATTGCCTTTATTCTAGTGAATCCCACCATGGCAGCCCCAAAAATCACCAAATGTGGCACCCCAAACATCACCACATTTGACAAGCTTGCTTTAAGCTGTTTTTTTTTAATGCATTTCCTAGATTCTGAATGCTCTGGGATAGATTGGACTTTGTCTTCCTATGTGTGTGGCAAGTGCCTGTGCTTTCAGAATGTAACACAAACTGAAGTTGTAGTTGGTTGGGGTTTTTTTATCTCCTCCTCAACGTTGTATAGTTTGAAGTAATGTAATAGTGTGCCTGGCTTTGAAGAGGTAGAAAAGAAATAATTAATCCATGGAGCAAAAAGCTCTTTTAAATTATGAAAATTAAAAATAAGTGCAGATGATGATTATTATATGGTTGAGGTTGGCCTTGATCTTGAAGGTCTTTTCCAGCCTGAGCAGTTCTGTGATGAGTTTGTTGACTTAACCACACGAGCACATAATGTAGTAGCAAATGATAATTTGGGGGGTTTTTCAGTGTGTCACAGCTGTGAAATCAGCTCAATTAGTTTATATCTGACTGGCAAGTAACTGTGTATATTGAGCTCATCAGAGATAATGTTCTATCACATCACTCATGGTCACAACTGGAAATAGGGGGGTTGTTTAACAAAAAAACAAAGGTTACAAAAGCAATTAGGAATGTACAGCTGCACTAGGACCAATTTATTATCATTTCAGTCATGGGGGATGAAATATCACTGAGATAGGAAAAATTTATTGTCATTTTTCTTCTACTCTGCTATCACATAAGTGATTTGATGTTCATGAGATATGTCTTCACTGTGATTGCAACTACTTGATTAAGATATTCCAGGCAATTAGAGGGAATGTTGATTAGGAGTGTGATGCTCTTAAGAGACTAGTCTGTTTCAGAACATAATCTTAATTTTGAGGCCATATATTTATTGGTTATTTTTTTCCTGTAAGAAATATGAGGGAGCAGACAACAAGGAGATNTCTTACAAGTTTATGAACTTGATATAAAGCCAAATATGAGGTTAAATACAGAAAGGTGTGGATTTTGTTTTCACCTCAAAGTGTTTTATGGAGTTTATTTTACTGTATAGAAAGGATGTCTAGATGGCAAAATTACAGCACACCAGGCTTCCAAAAATACCAAAGGGATCTTCAAGAGTCACCAGCACTGGACAGTGTACAAGCTGAGCTTTCATCCTACTTCCTATTGTTACAGGAAATTTCTCCTTTAAATCAAATATTTCTTTTATATGCTCTCTGTAAATACACTTGTACTCGGTCCAAAGCATAGTGCCAAAATTAATGTATGTGAAAGAATACGAATTTCCAACTAAATATTTTTTGTTGTTGTCTTCATAGGTTTCCCCTGACCTCCAGAATGAAGTGCTCATCAGCCTGCTGGAGACTGACCCAGATGTTGTGGACTATTTGTTGAGGAGGAAAGCTTCCCAGTCATCGTGAGTAATCTGTTTTTTCATCATCCCTGTTTCTACTGGGAATTTCTGTCTCCCACTGGAAGTGTTCAAAAGGTTCTAGTTTTTCCACAGTTCCCCTGCACTGGCTACAGTGGAACAGAAACATCCTCCCCATCACACAGACTCTGCCAAAGAAATGATGACTCTTGTAGAGTGTTTTCTAAAGACAGCTCTCTGTTTCCTGATTCAGAGAAGAGGTTGCATTCTGCTGCAGAGAACAGAATGACATGTCCATAGAAATATCCAGTGCACTGCTGTCTCACAGGATGTATTTTGTGATCTGCTGGGTTTGTTGTAGTCTTCAGTACCAAGAGGTGTGTGTTGCACTGTTCCTGATGCACACCCTAGAGTGCCTTAACACCCTCACAGCCAGCCACTTGGCCAGGTTGGTTTGCTTTTCCTACTGCACACACTGCAAAACAAGTCAGCTGCCACAGCAGCAGGTTTCTGGAGACTCTCTGGATTTTAATTGCCCACTTCATCAAAGATCTGAAGGTCAAACAAAACTGTGCCAGCCACTACTGCAGTTAAGATGCATAATGTGTTCCAACTTGGTGTATGGTGTGTATATGCCTTTGATGTGCCTTAACACCATCAGTTTGTACATGCAGATTAACAGGATTCCTGGTTTTCTCCTGGCACACACAAGTCATTGCCTTTATTCTAGTGAATCCCACCATGGCAGCCCCAAAAATCACCAAATGTGGCACCCCAAACATCACCACATTTGACAAGCTTGCTTTAAGCTGTTTTTTTTTAATGCATTTCCTAGATTCTGAATGCTCTGGGATAGATTGGACTTTGTCTTCCTATGTGTGTGGCAAGTGCCTGTGCTTTCAGAATGTAACACAAACTGAAGTTGTAGTTGGTTGGGGTTTTTTTATCTCCTCCTCAACGTTGTATAGTTTGAAGTAATGTAATAGTGTGCCTGGCTTTGAAGAGGTAGAAAAGAAATAATTAATCCATGGAGCAAAAAGCTCTTTTAAATTATGAAAATTAAAAATAAGTGCAGATGATGATTATTATATGGTTGAGGTTGGCCTTGATCTTGAAGGTCTTTTCCAGCCTGAGCAGTTCTGTGATGAGTTTGTTGACTTAACCACACGAGCACATAATGTAGTAGCAAATGATAATTTGGGGGGTTTTTCAGTGTGTCACAGCTGTGAAATCAGCTCAATTAGTTTATATCTGACTGGCAAGTAACTGTGTATATTGAGCTCATCAGAGATAATGTTCTATCACATCACTCATGGTCACAACTGGAAATAGGGGGGTTGTTTAACAAAAAAACAAAGGTTACAAAAGCAATTAGGAATGTACAGCTGCACTAGGACCAATTTATTATCATTTCAGTCATGGGGGATGAAATATCACTGAGATAGGAAAAATTTATTGTCATTTTTCTTCTACTCTGCTATCACATAAGTGATTTGATGTTCATGAGATATGTCTTCACTGTGATTGCAACTACTTGATTAAGATATTCCAGGCAATTAGAGGGAATGTTGATTAGGAGTGTGATGCTCTTAAGAGACTAGTCTGTTTCAGAACATAATCTTAATTTTGAGGCCATATATTTATTGGTTATTTTTTTCCTGTAAGAAATATGAGGGAGCAGACAACAAGGAGATGTTTGTCTTGATAAAAATGAGCCTCCAAAATACATCCTTACTACTCTTGGAAATGTCCTGCTCATGTGCTAAAGATCCAGACTTGGATCTGTGGAACAAAAAACTTCACATATTCTTGAGACAATCTTCATCAGAAAATCTGGTTGNTACTGTATAGAAAGGATGTCTAGATGGCAAAATTACAGCACACCAGGCTTCCAAAAATACCAAAGGGATCTTCAAGAGTCACCAGCACTGGACAGTGTACAAGCTGAGCTTTCATCCTACTTCCTATTGTTACAGGAAATTTCTCCTTTAAATCAAATATTTCTTTTATATGCTCTCTGTAAATACACTTGTACTCGGTCCAAAGCATAGTGCCAAAATTAATGTATGTGAAAGAATACGAATTTCCAACTAAATATTTTTTGTTGTTGTCTTCATAGGTTTCCCCTGACCTCCAGAATGAAGTGCTCATCAGCCTGCTGGAGACTGACCCAGATGTTGTGGACTATTTGTTGAGGAGGAAAGCTTCCCAGTCATCGTGAGTAATCTGTTTTTTCATCATCCCTGTTTCTACTGGGAATTTCTGTCTCCCACTGGAAGTGTTCAAAAGGTTCTAGTTTTTCCACAGTTCCCCTGCACTGGCTACAGTGGAACAGAAACATCCTCCCCATCACACAGACTCTGCCAAAGAAATGATGACTCTTGTAGAGTGTTTTCTAAAGACAGCTCTCTGTTTCCTGATTCAGAGAAGAGGTTGCATTCTGCTGCAGAGAACAGAATGACATGTCCATAGAAATATCCAGTGCACTGCTGTCTCACAGGATGTATTTTGTGATCTGCTGGGTTTGTTGTAGTCTTCAGTACCAAGAGGTGTGTGTTGCACTGTTCCTGATGCACACCCTAGAGTGCCTTAACACCCTCACAGCCAGCCACTTGGCCAGGTTGGTTTGCTTTTCCTACTGCACACACTGCAAAACAAGTCAGCTGCCACAGCAGCAGGTTTCTGGAGACTCTCTGGATTTTAATTGCCCACTTCATCAAAGATCTGAAGGTCAAACAAAACTGTGCCAGCCACTACTGCAGTTAAGATGCATAATGTGTTCCAACTTGGTGTATGGTGTGTATATGCCTTTGATGTGCCTTAACACCATCAGTTTGTACATGCAGATTAACAGGATTCCTGGTTTTCTCCTGGCACACACAAGTCATTGCCTTTATTCTAGTGAATCCCACCATGGCAGCCCCAAAAATCACCAAATGTGGCACCCCAAACATCACCACATTTGACAAGCTTGCTTTAAGCTGTTTTTTTTTAATGCATTTCCTAGATTCTGAATGCTCTGGGATAGATTGGACTTTGTCTTCCTATGTGTGTGGCAAGTGCCTGTGCTTTCAGAATGTAACACAAACTGAAGTTGTAGTTGGTTGGGGTTTTTTTATCTCCTCCTCAACGTTGTATAGTTTGAAGTAATGTAATAGTGTGCCTGGCTTTGAAGAGGTAGAAAAGAAATAATTAATCCATGGAGCAAAAAGCTCTTTTAAATTATGAAAATTAAAAATAAGTGCAGATGATGATTATTATATGGTTGAGGTTGGCCTTGATCTTGAAGGTCTTTTCCAGCCTGAGCAGTTCTGTGATGAGTTTGTTGACTTAACCACACGAGCACATAATGTAGTAGCAAATGATAATTTGGGGGGTTTTTCAGTGTGTCACAGCTGTGAAATCAGCTCAATTAGTTTATATCTGACTGGCAAGTAACTGTGTATATTGAGCTCATCAGAGATAATGTTCTATCACATCACTCATGGTCACAACTGGAAATAGGGGGGTTGTTTAACAAAAAAACAAAGGTTACAAAAGCAATTAGGAATGTACAGCTGCACTAGGACCAATTTATTATCATTTCAGTCATGGGGGATGAAATATCACTGAGATAGGAAAAATTTATTGTCATTTTTCTTCTACTCTGCTATCACATAAGTGATTTGATGTTCATGAGATATGTCTTCACTGTGATTGCAACTACTTGATTAAGATATTCCAGGCAATTAGAGGGAATGTTGATTAGGAGTGTGATGCTCTTAAGAGACTAGTCTGTTTCAGAACATAATCTTAATTTTGAGGCCATATATTTATTGGTTATTTTTTTCCTGTAAGAAATATGAGGGAGCAGACAACAAGGAGATGTTTGTCTTGATAAAAATGAGCCTCCAAAATACATCCTTACTACTCTTGGAAATGTCCTGCTCATGTGCTAAAGATCCAGACTTGGATCTGTGGAACAAAAAACTTCACATATTCTTGAGACAATCTTCATCAGAAAATCTGGTTGGCTGCTTAGCACAGGGGATGGGATCAACCACAGTTTTCATGTCATATTAATGGGTCCTGCTTCTGCCACTGCCCTCACATCTCTGCTTTGGATGTCACTACAAATGCTTTCTTGGCTCTGATCTGACAGAGAAAACACCAGGTCTTTTCCTTCCCTGAGGAGGGCAGATCAGATAGTGCTCATCTTTCAGTTCTCTTAAGAGCTGAGCATTGAGAATGGTGTGTCAGGGAGTTTATGGAAGTCACTGATGGCAAAGCACTAATCACCATTGGCAGCAATTGTGTAGTGTGATTTTTGTGGATGACTTCCCAGCTGTTCTGTCCTGTGGCTTGCTGACAGTGGAATTCGGGGGTTCCAGCTGTAAGGTGAAGCATCCTTAACACAAAAAACAATAAAATCTGTTTCTTATGATGATTGAGTATCATGGTTAGTAGTCCTTTTAGAGTAAATGGGTTTCTAAGTTGTATAGTGAGTGTTTTGGGATGTTGATGCTGGGGTTTAATCCATCCTGTGGCATCAGGATGAAGCCATTAAACAGACTCCACAGGATGCATCTTGCTCTAGGTGCCCTGCTCTGGCAGGGGGGTTGGACCAGATGATCTTCTAGCTCCCTTCCAACCCCTCACACTCTGGGATTGCAGTTTTCACAGCTGCAGAGGCTCCCTGAATGGAATCCTCTCTCCTGTCACAGTAGCAACCACAACATGAATCCATAATAATCAGTTTTGTTGGTGGTGCCTGCATTATTTAAGCATGTGTGGGAATTACTAGTGCATGCTGCCAAACCATCACACTCCATATGAGGTGACTCCTGCAAGACATCAGTCTTTTCCCACTCAGAAACTTTAAGCAGAAAAGGATTTCTGCCCTCAGCAGAAAGGGATTTGCTGTCTTGAGCAACTTTTTTTTGCAGAAAATCAGGAATATCTCCAGTAGAATTTTAAGGAATATGTGAGAATTCATTATTTGGGATGATGTGAGACAAAGTCTCCTGTAAGTTGTGTGCTATTTTATTCATAAAGAGCATGCTACAGCTGAAAATGTATGAGAACTATTTCTAATTTTCAAATATTCAGTCTATTTTGATGGTTTCTTGTAGTCAGATCAACAATCTACAGACATTTGCTTTGATTTTTGAAACTAATTTTTTTTGCACGGGCTTGCTAGCAGAAATGTAAATGAGTTTAGAAACTTGAACATGTGGATCTTTCCAAAGACAGTTTCCAGTCAAGTAAATTTGAATCAGGAGCTCTGTTTTTGAGAAGAGATAGACTAAAACAGATGATTCAAGGTAAGACATGCCATCAGTGTTTCACAAAGCTCCAGTTCATGTTCCCACATGATTACATTTCCATTCCCCTTTCCCATCTTCCTTGTGTTACCTTGCCATGACTGAGTGGCAGCAGATCTCTCTCCTTGCCCTGTGCAGCATGGCTGGGTCTTAAACCTGCAGAGATGTACATGCTGTGAGCCTTCTGGGTGTCACCATCAGTGCTGAGTGTGCCAGCAGGGTGGGGTTTAGATGATGTTCAGTCTGGAAAGCTGGAGGGAAAATCATTTGATTACAGGTTCTACAGATACCAAGTTTTCTCCCCTTTTCTCAGGTCTTTTTCTTCCTTCTAAAATTCCCAAGACATTGCTTAAATGATTAAAGTNTAAATTAAAAAAAAACAACGAAAACATAATTTGCAATGGAATTGTACTTTAAAAAAAACCATTAATTCTTCAGTGTGTCGTGGTTTATAAATTAATTTGCATTGGAGTTGCCTTCAGATGAGTTGTGATGGGAAATTGCATCATTGAGACATGATTTAGCTTTTTTGGTTTGGTTTTTAATGACTTTGCCAACAGTGCCATACCAACCACACTGGGAAGTGTTAATTTGCCAGATGTCAGCTCTGGTTTTTTTCTTTGGCTCCAGTTAAGGTTCAGGATCAGTTCAGTTATGAATTTCTATCTGGGAGTTAGAGCCATAAACTTAATAATTCTTTCCCAAAAACTATGGTTGCTTTTATACTGGGAAGGATTGTTGAACAATCATCATGTTGGGTGTGTGGATTTATGTTTTGGGACATGAAATTAGTAAATCAGACAGGAAAAAACCCCAAACAACCCCACAACATATTGAAAGTGATGTTTTTATTGCTGTGCTGCAGGTAGCCTGTCTTACCAATGTGTGTTTTCTTTCTTTTTCTTTCTTCAGTTTTATTTTATTGGTGTTAACAAGTAATATGCTTTGGCTTCTTAGTACAAACTCTTTTTGGAGGGCTGACCATTTTCAGTACCCACTTCCACTAATGGGTTTCTGTCATATTGCACTCAATTAGAGCAGATATTAATGTGAGGTCACTGAGAAAAGTGTTGGACTCAAGAAAAGCAAAAGATAAGCATCTGAGAGAAAGTTCAAGGTGCAGAGAAATGAAAAACTGAGTCATGGGGAAAGGGAAATCATGTTTGGAATAGGGAAAAAGTGGTGTTTGTTTGCATAGCATTTCTACAGATTCCTTGGGAGGTTCAGTGAGTCACAAACTGCCTCCTGTCTGCACAGAAAACTGCAGCACTTCAAGAAATCTCCCTTAATGTTCCCCAGGTATTTCCAAACTGAGAGTTCTGTCTCTGAGTACTTTGGTGGGAGTTTCATTTGACTTTTTTTTGGTGATGTAAAGGTGAAAGGGTAAAAGAAGTTGTAGAAGCAAGTTGTTTGTTGCCCCATCTGAAGTCCAGGAGCTACATCTAGACCCCAGTCCAATATTGACTTTCTGATGCCTCTGGAAGAGGATCCTTCTCCCAACATGAGATGCAAACTAAGGTTTTGATGTCTGTGTAGTACTTCAGGAGGGAAGAAGTTATTTTATCATCCTGCTTAGCATCAAAATAACCTCCCCTACCATGCCCCCAGGTTTACTGTTGCAAAAGCTGCAGTGTCAAGGTAACATAAGGAATTGATTCACTGTTTAATTTCCTGTGGTGAACTGCACACTTGTGTGTTTCTCATTTTGGTTTTCTTGGGTTGTTTTTTTTTTTTTCTCGACAGCAACATCTTTTGATTTTGAGTGGCCTCTGCTGGCCACTTCATAGCAGCAGTTTTACTCATGGAAAATTCACCTCTGTGCTGCTTTTGAGATGTTCTCATTTCAGCTGCTTTGATCATGCTCCTGTATTTTGTTCTGTTTGTTTGACATGCGCCCAGCTGTGAAGGTAAAGCATTTTCATTAACAGCAGCTTGTTTCTCAACATTTCTCAGGAGCCCTGAGATGCTGAGGTCAGAAGGTTCCTATTCCACAGGAGGAAGACATTCCTCCACTGACTCCAACAAAGCTTCAAGTGGAGATGTCTCCCCTTATGACAACAACTCCCCCGTCCTCTCTGAGCGCTCGCTGCTGGCGATGCAGGAGGAAGCTGCCCACAGCCCAGAGAAGCTTTACAGAGTTCCTGAGCAGTACACACTGCTTGGACATCTGCAGCCTAAGACAAAGGAGAATTCTTCTGCATCACAGGCTGGAAAAGGTAGAGTGGATGCTGCTCGTGTTCCTTCTCCTCAGTGCCACGTGGAGGGTTCTGTGCTAAGGCAGGTTTGTGTTACCAGGATTGTAGGAGCAATGGTGTCAATGACCTTAGCAACAGTAGCTCACCTTTTTTAATGTGTTGAGCCCAAAAGGTCACAGAATCACAGTGTGAGGGGTTGGAGGGGACCTGGATCATCTCATCTAGTCCAACTCCCCTGCCAGAGCAGGGGCACCTAGACCAAGTCGCCCAGGAACAGATCAGGTCTGTGCTCAGTCCCCCTTGTTAGTTCAGCCAGATGGTCTTGCTGTGGCATTTCTCAAAATACAACTGGTTTCTAGTCCTGCTGCACAAGACTGTATTAAATACCTCTGAGGTTATGGTCCAGACTTTGTACAAATCTGTGACTTTAAAATGTCAAGCTACAGATTTTCTCCAGTTGAAAAGAATAACCCCAACACTCTGTCACTGCAGAACACATCTGAGCAGCAGAGCTTTACATCTGCTGCCAGTGACACACCTAGCAACACCAGTGCAGAGATTCATCATTTCCACAGCTACCTAGGGAGTGCATAAATGAGTGATTTCTTCTGTAAAGAACTGTGGATTAAACTGATAGCTCAGCAGCACTTGAAGATGTTTTTCTTTTTATTCTTTTTAATTTATATTTCTTTAGTGAGACAAAGTTGGAAGAACTTTCAGTGCTTATGGATGCAGATAACTGGTGGTATTTTTAAAACCATTTCATTTCAGAGGTATTGGTTAGACACTTAATTCACTTTAAAATTAATTGAATTTAGAGTATTATCTCACTTCTATGCTTTATCAATGCCAGTAGGCATCTATCCTCAGTATTCAGCATCTAAATCTCAGATCAGGTTTCATATTTAGTCAGATTTCTAGTAAATTATGAATGGGAAATTGCATGAAGTTTTATCATATTAACCATCTTTTGGACTGCAATATGCATCACAAGAAGACTGGAGCATGACAAATCAGGAAATTCCTTTACTGGCAGATGGAGTTTAAAAAAGGCAGGAAAAAGTTGCAGTGCAGCACAGTGCCCAGTGTGCACATTTCATTAAATCTCTTATTCCCCAACAGCCTTTCTGTGCCAGACCCAAGGGATGCTGCAGGTTGACAGAGCATGCTTTACAGTCATCCCTTGGCAGGGGCTGCCTGGGGGAGCTTAGCCATTCTTTCTTCTGTTGACCAAGTCCTCCTGGTCTTGTGCAAATTCTGTGTGACTCCAGTAAGGCAAAGGACTTAAGGGAAATTCCATTCTCAGCAAACTTGGGCATCCTGCCCATACAGAGCTTACTGAATCCATTACAGGATCTGAGCCTGAAGCAGCAAGTAACTGTAAATAAATAGACTGGAGATGTTTGGTTTAGGTGCATGGTAAGTCAGGGGCAAGCATATGATACCTTACATAAGGTTTGGACCATTCCATAGGTATATTTCTAAATAATAGCTTTAAGAGGATCAATTAATCACGTTTTTCCTACTCTTCCTGCCATTTAGATGTTGCTGAGGATCATTTTGATATCTGGGGCACCTGGCATTCAACGCTGAAAAGTGGCTGCAAAGATCCAGCAATGACAGGTGAGTTATTTCTCAAGTTTTAAGCCCCCATCTAGCAAAGACAACAGAACAGCTTCTTGCTTTGAGGAATCACAGTGGAACCAGTAGGAGAATTCACATTGTCCAGAGTTGGTCTTTAAAAGGTGACTCTAATAAAATACAAAAGTGCAGTGGTTATAAAAAATGGTGACGTTGCTAACATTGCACAAGATCGTTTCAAATATGATTTTCAGTTACTTTAAAAAACAGTTTTCTATTCTTCTAAAAGCCACTGGAAGGTAGGTGCCTGGAATGCACAAGCACAGTGAGGTGCTGACCCTGCTGCTGCCTGGCCTGGTTCCAGACAATCCCCATCCTCTCCTTTTTCATTTTCTTTGTCTTAAGTAACTAATAATAACTTAGAATCCTAGAATGGTTAGGGCTGGAAGGGAGCTCCAAAGGGCATCTAGTGCAGCCCCCTGCAGGGAGCAGGGACACCCTCAACTAGCCCAGGCTGCTCAGAGCCTTGGCCAACCTCCCCTGCAATAGCTCCAGGGATGGGGCCTCAACCACCTCCCTGGGGAGCC
>VYZU01068270.1:0-11867 GCA_013401355.1 Ceyx cyanopectus | reverse complement strand
AGATGTTAATAGTTATTTTTCCCATATTGCAGTGAGAAATGCTGAAATAATTAATAGCACTAAGAAGTCTAATTACCTGTATATTTATATTTGCTAATTCAGTTACTGGCATGACACTGACATCATCCTTCCACTTAGACTTAAACTTAATCTAGTCTATCTCAAAAGCAGAGTTTCCAATAATGCCATCTACTTATTGCCTTATCTTTCATTTCAGACATTTGCGATAAAGTTTTAAAAATAACTTTAAACATCTTTTAAAATTCAAATGAAACTGAGATACATCTCATTATCCGTGATTGCTATTGACAAAAATAACACAGTATCACAGAGCTTCTATCTCCCATCTCTATAGCCTGATCCTGAGCCACNTACTTTTTCTTTTAAACCTTATCTGTGTCTTTATTTGGCTGAAACTAACTCCATCTCAATAGTCGTCATATTTAGTTCAATAGGTGCTGTTAAAGCTTAGCGAGACTTACGGCAACTCTGATTAAGGTACTCAAACTGGAAACCAGCTCTTCCAGTCAGCGGTAAATTTGGCATGACCTGTAGAACACAACTATAAAATTGCCAGGTTCTCCAGAGTCACAGCCATGGCACATGGGGGCATACTAGTGGCCCAACAGAACTTCAATAAAATACTTAGTAGTTTTGTGACTGAATTGAGTGAGATGAGATTTTTATCCATGTTTGCTATATCATGGTCTTGTCCATGACTGCAGGACTGCATCAAAAACTCAGTGAATAGTAAAGGGAAGGAAGATGATACAAAGTATAGACTTGACTTTATCTTGACTACCTAATTGCTTTCCTTTACAGTTTTATTTGCATGTTCTTTATCCATAGGGTATGAAAGGAAAGAACACTAGATAAATTAGGGGACTCTCACCAGGACAAAATGAAAATATAAGACCACAGATTTTAAAAAGCAGGTATGATGAAGGACACCATGCTACCATTGGAAATGGTTAACATGCTAGGAAAATACCACAGCATTAGTTTCCTTGGCTGAAATTTCATAAAAAACATATCAGGCACAAAAACTTATGCCATCTTAAGCTTGCCTTACATTTCATCTAGATGTCTTGATTCATAGCAGGAAATTGTGCTAATAAGTCATAAAGTTTCTGTAATTCATTATGTTGTCATTATAATTTGTAATCTTCCTGTAATTAGGCATCAGTGGGTTTCCTTGGAGAACATGTGATTGAGCCTTAAATTGTAGCATATTCTCAGAAGCATACAACTGCAACTGGAGCACTTTGCTAGTGTTTCTCAAGTGTATATTTAATGTATGGAGGGTTTGTTTTGTTCTGTTTTGTTTTGTTTTTTACATGGAAGCCAGTCTGTCAGGGAACGCATGCTCATTACTGCATGCACACTTAGCATCTGACAGGTCCGGGGTTATTAATAACAAGCTGGATCGCCTCTTTGCATAAACTATCACAAACAACCTGTTCCAGTTTATCAGCAGACAAGAGGCAGTTCAAAGCAATGTTGATGCAGTAACACAATTATTCTAGTCTCATGCTTTAAGCTGTATCAGCTGTCACGTTATTTTAATGCATAAATAAATCAGTTCTGTTACTCTGTGTAAAATCATTTAGCACAGGAACATGCAGTACACATGCAGACATTTCTGTCATGATAGAGCCCAAGTGGGTTATGTAGGGCATTTTACATATGTACTTTTTATATACATAGAATATACTGCTAGGAAATCTATCCATCAACTGTAAGGTACAAACATTGCCAACTGAAGTTCCTTTCTACACAGTCAGGAACCACAACTCTCTCCATGCCATCTTCAGCCATTGTGTAAATGTTGTCCCACTGGTCAAGAGCCACCAATGGCTCAGACAGCTAAGCCAGGCTCGCAAGGAGCAAACAAGAGTTTTTTTCACAGAAATTTAAGTGTGCTTAAGTAAACTCACTCTGGGATAAATTTTTTTTCACAGTAATGGCAGTAGTATACCTGTCATCATTAAAACACTGACAAAAATACAGTTAAGGCATTTCAATGACTTTCCACTGACTATTTGCAGGGAAAACGAAGCCTGGTAACATGCCAGTAGAAACATATTACAGTAATTACCTATCTTCAATGAAAAGCAAACAGTGAATTTCCCCTTACCTTTCTTTTTATGTAAGGGAGGCCATTAGCTGTGAGAACTGGAGTATGAAAACAATAGTTATTTTTCCCATATTGCAGTGAGAAATGCTGAAATAATTAAAAGTGTGCTGAGCTACAGGTCAAAACTCCTTTTTGATGGACTAGAAATAAATTATTAGGGCAACGAAGGACATGCAAAGATTTAACAAACCAGCCCTCAGTATCTGTAGGAAGTCCTTGTTATATTAAGGNAGATTGCTTTTAATTTACTGTGGTTTATGTTTCTTGTCTGCTAGTATTAGATAATACCTCATTGTAAGGGAACATTCCTTACAAGTTCTTTTGAAACTGTTTTGTCCTTTAAGAGAAGGCTTTACTTTTTCTTTTAAACCTTATCTGTGTCTTTATTTGGCTGAAACTAACTCCATCTCAATAGTCGTCATATTTAGTTCAATAGGTGCTGTTAAAGCTTAGCGAGACTTACGGCAACTCTGATTAAGGTACTCAAACTGGAAACCAGCTCTTCCAGTCAGCGGTAAATTTGGCATGACCTGTAGAACACAACTATAAAATTGCCAGGTTCTCCAGAGTCACAGCCATGGCACATGGGGGCATACTAGTGGCCCAACAGAACTTCAATAAAATACTTAGTAGTTTTGTGACTGAATTGAGTGAGATGAGATTTTTATCCATGTTTGCTATATCATGGTCTTGTCCATGACTGCAGGACTGCATCAAAAACTCAGTGAATAGTAAAGGGAAGGAAGATGATACAAAGTATAGACTTGACTTTATCTTGACTACCTAATTGCTTTCCTTTACAGTTTTATTTGCATGTTCTTTATCCATAGGGTATGAAAGGAAAGAACACTAGATAAATTAGGGGACTCTCACCAGGACAAAATGAAAATATAAGACCACAGATTTTAAAAAGCAGGTATGATGAAGGACACCATGCTACCATTGGAAATGGTTAACATGCTAGGAAAATACCACAGCATTAGTTTCCTTGGCTGAAATTTCATAAAAAACATATCAGGCACAAAAACTTATGCCATCTTAAGCTTGCCTTACATTTCATCTAGATGTCTTGATTCATAGCAGGAAATTGTGCTAATAAGTCATAAAGTTTCTGTAATTCATTATGTTGTCATTATAATTTGTAATCTTCCTGTAATTAGGCATCAGTGGGTTTCCTTGGAGAACATGTGATTGAGCCTTAAATTGTAGCATATTCTCAGAAGCATACAACTGCAACTGGAGCACTTTGCTAGTGTTTCTCAAGTGTATATTTAATGTATGGAGGGTTTGTTTTGTTCTGTTTTGTTTTGTTTTTTACATGGAAGCCAGTCTGTCAGGGAACGCATGCTCATTACTGCATGCACACTTAGCATCTGACAGGTCCGGGGTTATTAATAACAAGCTGGATCGCCTCTTTGCATAAACTATCACAAACAACCTGTTCCAGTTTATCAGCAGACAAGAGGCAGTTCAAAGCAATGTTGATGCAGTAACACAATTATTCTAGTCTCATGCTTTAAGCTGTATCAGCTGTCACGTTATTTTAATGCATAAATAAATCAGTTCTGTTACTCTGTGTAAAATCATTTAGCACAGGAACATGCAGTACACATGCAGACATTTCTGTCATGATAGAGCCCAAGTGGGTTATGTAGGGCATTTTACATATGTACTTTTTATATACATAGAATATACTGCTAGGAAATCTATCCATCAACTGTAAGGTACAAACATTGCCAACTGAAGTTCCTTTCTACACAGTCAGGAACCACAACTCTCTCCATGCCATCTTCAGCCATTGTGTAAATGTTGTCCCACTGGTCAAGAGCCACCAATGGCTCAGACAGCTAAGCCAGGCTCGCAAGGAGCAAACAAGAGTTTTTTTCACAGAAATTTAAGTGTGCTTAAGTAAACTCACTCTGGGATAAATTTTTTTTCACAGTAATGGCAGTAGTATACCTGTCATCATTAAAACACTGACAAAAATACAGTTAAGGCATTTCAATGACTTTCCACTGACTATTTGCAGGGAAAACGAAGCCTGGTAACATGCCAGTAGAAACATATTACAGTAATTACCTATCTTCAATGAAAAGCAAACAGTGAATTTCCCCTTACCTTTCTTTTTATGTAAGGGAGGCCATTAGCTGTGAGAACTGGAGTATGAAAACAATAGNGTAAAAATTGAGAGCATTGTCAACAACAGCTCTACAAAAACAGATATTTGGTGTTATGCTTATGTTTGATATGCTGTTTCCATGAAGTGTTTTTATTTTACAACTCTTAAGATGACTTTAGTTCTTGCAATTGACACTAGTGACAAGCAGTTTTTTTCTTCTCATGTGGGTAAAGCACATAAGGTTTATATTTACTTTTAATGAGGTAAACAAAGATAAGATTGCTTTTAATTTACTGTGGTTTATGTTTCTTGTCTGCTAGTATTAGATAATACCTCATTGTAAGGGAACATTCCTTACAAGTTCTTTTGAAACTGTTTTGTCCTTTAAGAGAAGGCTTTACTTTTTCTTTTAAACCTTATCTGTGTCTTTATTTGGCTGAAACTAACTCCATCTCAATAGTCGTCATATTTAGTTCAATAGGTGCTGTTAAAGCTTAGCGAGACTTACGGCAACTCTGATTAAGGTACTCAAACTGGAAACCAGCTCTTCCAGTCAGCGGTAAATTTGGCATGACCTGTAGAACACAACTATAAAATTGCCAGGTTCTCCAGAGTCACAGCCATGGCACATGGGGGCATACTAGTGGCCCAACAGAACTTCAATAAAATACTTAGTAGTTTTGTGACTGAATTGAGTGAGATGAGATTTTTATCCATGTTTGCTATATCATGGTCTTGTCCATGACTGCAGGACTGCATCAAAAACTCAGTGAATAGTAAAGGGAAGGAAGATGATACAAAGTATAGACTTGACTTTATCTTGACTACCTAATTGCTTTCCTTTACAGTTTTATTTGCATGTTCTTTATCCATAGGGTATGAAAGGAAAGAACACTAGATAAATTAGGGGACTCTCACCAGGACAAAATGAAAATATAAGACCACAGATTTTAAAAAGCAGGTATGATGAAGGACACCATGCTACCATTGGAAATGGTTAACATGCTAGGAAAATACCACAGCATTAGTTTCCTTGGCTGAAATTTCATAAAAAACATATCAGGCACAAAAACTTATGCCATCTTAAGCTTGCCTTACATTTCATCTAGATGTCTTGATTCATAGCAGGAAATTGTGCTAATAAGTCATAAAGTTTCTGTAATTCATTATGTTGTCATTATAATTTGTAATCTTCCTGTAATTAGGCATCAGTGGGTTTCCTTGGAGAACATGTGATTGAGCCTTAAATTGTAGCATATTCTCAGAAGCATACAACTGCAACTGGAGCACTTTGCTAGTGTTTCTCAAGTGTATATTTAATGTATGGAGGGTTTGTTTTGTTCTGTTTTGTTTTGTTTTTTACATGGAAGCCAGTCTGTCAGGGAACGCATGCTCATTACTGCATGCACACTTAGCATCTGACAGGTCCGGGGTTATTAATAACAAGCTGGATCGCCTCTTTGCATAAACTATCACAAACAACCTGTTCCAGTTTATCAGCAGACAAGAGGCAGTTCAAAGCAATGTTGATGCAGTAACACAATTATTCTAGTCTCATGCTTTAAGCTGTATCAGCTGTCACGTTATTTTAATGCATAAATAAATCAGTTCTGTTACTCTGTGTAAAATCATTTAGCACAGGAACATGCAGTACACATGCAGACATTTCTGTCATGATAGAGCCCAAGTGGGTTATGTAGGGCATTTTACATATGTACTTTTTATATACATAGAATATACTGCTAGGAAATCTATCCATCAACTGTAAGGTACAAACATTGCCAACTGAAGTTCCTTTCTACACAGTCAGGAACCACAACTCTCTCCATGCCATCTTCAGCCATTGTGTAAATGTTGTCCCACTGGTCAAGAGCCACCAATGGCTCAGACAGCTAAGCCAGGCTCGCTGCTGTGGGACATCTTTCAGGTTAAAATGTGAGGATGAAGCAATACTCTTAATAGTTCCTCATTGTCATATTTGAATAAGGAGTGTTTGGCTTCATCTTGGTGGTGTTGTAGCTCTGCATTGACACAGGTAGCAAATGGAGTTATTGCAAAATGTGACAATTGCAGAAACATTCCTGGAGGCTTGCATCACATAAGTGGATGATGCTTCTTTTCCAAGTCTTGTAATTCAGATTAATTGCTTGCTGCTGCATTATTTACACATCAGTGCAGTTGCTCTCTTGCTGTTTCTTCTCTTGCTGTCCTGCTTTGCAGTATGATGTACCTGTATAATGGACAGCTTGGAGATTCAAAAGATAGGAAAAATTGAAGGAAGACGATGGCCTTTTGCATAAACGTACTCTTGTTTCTATTGCTATTACAGCAAGTGGGATCAATCTGTCCTGATAAAGAATGTATGAAGAGAATTTAGATACCTCTTGAGTGAAGGTCTTAATGAGTTTAATGGTTCCTGCAAAACTGGTGAAGAGTTGGATCANGAAACAACCAGCTTTTTACCTAGCATACGCATTACGTAGAAAATATCTAAAATGCACACCCCCAAGAAAAAAATTGGTACTGTTCTTCAGCTAACACTGGTTTTACCCATTATGAGCAATTCTTTTCTTGTAGAACTAAGGAAAAAATATTCAAAAGTTTGTATAGGAAAGGTACCAAACAAATTACCATATTAGGATGAATACAAAGCATTAATTTTGAGTATTATGAGTGAAAAAAAAAAAAGCAGCAAAACTGGCAGTATAAAGCAGTGACAGCTAATTTTGAATAAAGATGGGTTAAATGTGATCCTTGGCTCACATGTGAAGCTCTTGGTTTTGCTACCAGGAAGCAGGGCTCAGAAGTATTTATTAATGTAAGTCTGAGCTCCCTTGAGCCTCCTGTCATTAGACAAAACGCCTACTTCCCCCCTTGAAATGCTGTGATGCCTGTCTAGCTGTTATCTTTCTACTTCCAAGGAAGCTGCATTTTGGTGATAGAAGCTATAATTTTATTATGCATACAGTTTTTAAAATACTCCTGGTATCTTTGAAGTCCTAGAAGAGACATCAGACAAATCATGCAGTGCCCAGTGTTTCTTGAAAAGGAAAATGTTATAAAAATAGAAAACACTGTTACAACATCCACAGTTGCACTGAACATTTAAATGACTATTTGGTGAAAGGTTTTTCAGAGCCACATAAGGTTTCATTCTTCAATCATTAAATAGATATTTAAACAACACAAGGATCACTATTTTATATACAATCAGTAGTAAACATGCAACACATGTACATAATAAAGAAGAATGTAGCATTAGCTGTATTAGTGTCCTATCTTTTTCAGAGAGGCTTTTTCAAATAGAAGTGAAACAGTTTTCTACAGGTGGATCTTTGTGAGCTCCTACAGCCAGAATAAGGACAAGTATGTTTATGTGGTCAGCAGCGAGAGCTGCTTCCAGATCTAGCAGCACATGATGAGGATGAGGGAGAAATGAAATGGGAATCAGTGCCACGCTGCTGTACAACAAAATGTTTCTACAAGGCAACATGTAACAGCAAGAAGGTAAAACCCCAAAATATCAAATCCACAGCCTTCCTTTGTTTTCTTGGGAAAGCAAGACCCACAGCAGTGTGGTCTATAGTATCAATGCTCATGCTGTGTCTCATTGATGTAAAGGACAAATAGTAGCTCAGAAGACAAGATTTATGTGCCTATATTGGACTGGAAAAGGCAGGTCCAGTTCTGTTTGCAGGTGTCTTTCTTCCCCACAAAGACACACACCTGTAAGCACAGACATATCAAGATGTCTGCTGTACAAGTGACCCTCACCAAAATCAGCGTTCAGCCCTCAAACCTGACAGGACCAGGGATGGAGCGACCAGCCTCAGTGGGGCACATACTAAAAGCTTCCTGAAACACATGAGGCTCCTTTAGTCTGTAAAAAACCAAAGAGACTCAGGAACATTATATCAAGAAATCAACAGAGCTGTTATAGCAAACTAAAAGGGTAAACATATATTTACTTTGTATCCACTCTTGGTGTTGACATGTAAGAGCATTTTTTCTGAATTGAAATGCCAGCAGACAGGGACAGGGGGTTGTCTGGAGTTCACCGTTTACTGCACATTTATGCGAGAGTGCTCTCAGCTGTGAAAAGATAAAATTTTCCTCTTTTTAAACAAACAAACAAACAAAAAACAAACCAAAAAATAACCAGTCAAACATATTCTACCAGATATATTAAGCAATACCCAGCATCAGACATGTTAGATGAACAACTCTTTTCCCCTCCCTCCCAAGCTACATTTAGGAGCTGCCTTAATGCAATAAATCTGCTTTATCAAGCATCTAAGCATTCCTCCTTACCCTCCCCATCCCAACATGGGATGCAATTACAGCAGCTGCTTTTCAGAGGCTAACACTCAATAGAGAGGACAGAAAATGTAGCTACAGAAAATACCAGCAGTACTGGAGACAAGATAAGGACATGGCAGCTGAGTGACAAGCATTAGCAGCAGGCAGTATTTTTCCTTTTTACAGCTAACATGGGATGAATCAGAAAGGTGCTCAGGGCATTGATATGCTGCCCAATAAGCAGCCTGAGACCCTTCAGTTTCTCAAGAGATGCCAGGATAATCTATAAAGTGGATGAAGGCGGGGTGGGGGTGGGGAGGTGGTAGAAGGCACAACTTTTTGAAGTTCATGTAGAGTGTGAATATTCATGCTTTAATCTTTCTGCTTGGTGACCTGCTGGTATCTATCATGGGAATAACTGGAATTGCCCACAAGAAACAACTGGCCTTGTATTTTAGCATAAAAAATGTAGTATCTTAAAAGAGCTGCATACCATATATAATATAAAAAAAAAATAAATAATTGGAATTTTAGAGGAACAGTGGCACACCCTCTTTTTCCTCTTGAGTATTTCTTAGATGTCTTCATTTCACCAAAAATAATTCCATTTAGTATCAGATATCCAGGTAGTAAGTCACCAAATAGGTGTTGTCCAGATAAAAATACCTCCAGTTGCCAAAATAATTTGCCTCACTTACCCAAAATAATTTTTACCATCTGAACTTGAATTTCTCTGATTCTGCGAATCTCACTGACTCCTGTATTTTATTTTATTTTTTTTTTCAGGAAGTCAGGAGGATAACTGTCAGAAAACTAAATTTATGTTACACAGTATCTGCTTTGTCAGATCCCACAGCCTCCATTAAAAAAGGTAGTGGGAAAAAAAATGTTCCTTTTCCTTCTATTTTCATGGTAATTACTAACTTCTGGTAATGCCCAGAACTTTGTAAATATGACTGCATAATTATCAGTCAGTATTTGACCTGTGTCAACCCAACATTATCTGTTTTATTCCTATCAGTTAAACAGAAACTTTGACAAACTTTCTGCTATTACCCCCTGCTTCTTGTTTCCTTTCAATGCTTTGTTTACTCACTTTCTCCATGATTTTTCATAACATTTTCAATTCACAAGAAACACTTTAGAAAGTTGTTCAGGATCCTGTACATGCTCCAGTAGGTGCTTTGCATGTATGATACTATGGTTTTTATATTCAGATTTTTATGAACTCACAATTTTTGTCAACANTACAGCCAGAATAAGGACAAGTATGTTTATGTGGTCAGCAGCGAGAGCTGCTTCCAGATCTAGCAGCACATGATGAGGATGAGGGAGAAATGAAATGGGAATCAGTGCCACGCTGCTGTACAACAAAATGTTTCTACAAGGCAACATGTAACAGCAAGAAGGTAAAACCCCAAAATATCAAATCCACAGCCTTCCTTTGTTTTCTTGGGAAAGCAAGACCCACAGCAGTGTGGTCTATAGTATCAATGCTCATGCTGTGTCTCATTGATGTAAAGGACAAATAGTAGCTCAGAAGACAAGATTTATGTGCCTATATTGGACTGGAAAAGGCAGGTCCAGTTCTGTTTGCAGGTGTCTTTCTTCCCCACAAAGACACACACCTGTAAGCACAGACATATCAAGATGTCTGCTGTACAAGTGACCCTCACCAAAATCAGCGTTCAGCCCTCAAACCTGACAGGACCAGGGATGGAGCGACCAGCCTCAGTGGGGCACATACTAAAAGCTTCCTGAAACACATGAGGCTCCTTTAGTCTGTAAAAAACCAAAGAGACTCAGGAACATTATATCAAGAAATCAACAGAGCTGTTATAGCAAACTAAAAGGGTAAACATATATTTACTTTGTATCCACTCTTGGTGTTGACATGTAAGAGCATTTTTTCTGAATTGAAATGCCAGCAGACAGGGACAGGGGGTTGTCTGGAGTTCACCGTTTACTGCACATTTATGCGAGAGTGCTCTCAGCTGTGAAAAGATAAAATTTTCCTCTTTTTAAACAAACAAACAAACAAAAAACAAACCAAAAAATAACCAGTCAAACATATTCTACCAGATATATTAAGCAATACCCAGCATCAGACATGTTAGATGAACAACTCTTTTCCCCTCCCTCCCAAGCTACATTTAGGAGCTGCCTTAATGCAATAAATCTGCTTTATCAAGCATCTAAGCATTCCTCCTTACCCTCCCCATCCCAACATGGGATGCAATTACAGCAGCTGCTTTTCAGAGGCTANCTTAATGCAATAAATCTGCTTTATCAAGCATCTAAGCATTCCTCCTTACCCTCCCCATCCCAACATGGGATGCAATTACAGCAGCTGCTTTTCAGAGGCTAACACTCAATAGAGAGGACAGAAAATGTAGCTACAGAAAATACCAGCAGTACTGGAGACAAGATAAGGACATGGCAGCTGAGTGACAAGCATTAGCAGCAGGCAGTATTTTTCCTTTTTACAGCTAACATGGGATGAATCAGAAAGGTGCTCAGGGCATTGATATGCTGCCCAATAAGCAGCCTGAGACCCTTCAGTTTCTCAAGAGATGCCAGGATAATCTATAAAGTGGATGAAGGCGGGGTGGGGGTGGGGAGGTGGTAGAAGGCACAACTTTTTGAAGTTCATGTAGAGTGTGAATATTCATGCTTTAATCTTTCTGCTTGGTGACCTGCTGGTATCTATCATGGGAATAACTGGAATTGCCCACAAGAAACAACTGGCCTTGTATTTTAGCATAAAAAATGTAGTATCTTAAAAGAGCTGCATACCATATATAATATAAAAAAAAAATAAATAATTGGAATTTTAGAGGAACAGTGGCACACCCTCTTTTTCCTCTTGAGTATTTCTTAGATGTCTTCATTTCACCAAAAATAATTCCATTTAGTATCAGATATCCAGGTAGTAAGTCACCAAATAGGTGTTGTCCAGATAAAAATACCTCCAGTTGCCAAAATAATTTGCCTCACTTACCCAAAATAATTTTTACCATCTGAACTTGAATTTCTCTGATTCTGCGAATCTCACTGACTCCTGTATTTTATTTTATTTTTTTTTTCAGGAAGTCAGGAGGATAACTGTCAGAAAACTAAATTTATGTTACACAGTATCTGCTTTGTCAGATCCCACAGCCTCCATTAAAAAAGGTAGTGGGAAAAAAAATGTTCCTTTTCCTTCTATTTTCATGGTAATTACTAACTTCTGGTAATGCCCAGAACTTTGTAAATATGACTGCATAATTATCAGTCAGTATTTGACCTGTGTCAACCCAACATTATCTGTTT
>VYZU01068262.1:79699-97554 GCA_013401355.1 Ceyx cyanopectus | reverse complement strand
TTCCAAGGGAAAAAAAATGTTTTCCTTTCCTCATTGCCCCTTGCAAACAGCATCCCAATGTGGGGGGAAAGTTCTTGGGGCAAATCCCATGGTAACTAGTGACCCCGGACACCCATTTGCCCCCCTGGCCTTCTCTTCTGCCATCAGGCTTCTCCAACCTTTCCCTCGGGGACCAGATGAGCCTGCTGCAGAGCGCCTGGATGGAAATCCTCATCCTGGGCATCGTGTACCGCTCGCTGCCCTACGAGGACAAGCTGGTGTACGCTGAGGACTACATCATGGACGAGGAGCACTCCCGGCTGACGGGGCTGCTGGAGCTCTACCTGGCCATCCTGCAGCTGGTGCGCCGCTACAAGAAGCTCAAGGTGGAAAAGGAGGAATTTGTGACACTCAAAGCCCTGGCTCTTGCCAACTCAGGTACGGCCCCGGCCCCTCCGGCCACTGCCTCAAGGCCTCACGCGCTTGGTAGCAGGCCCGGGAGGGATTTGGAGCCTGCTGCTCAAGGCCCTCAAGGCCTCACGCGCTTGGTAGCAGGCCCGGGAGGGATTTGGAGCCTGCTGCCCAAGGCTCTGCCTGTGGTGTACAGTGTCCTCCAAGCTCCTCTCTGGCCACTAAGTTGGAGAATAGGGAGAATTGATTCTTGTTGCTGGTAGAGCCCCCCACACTGTGCTCTGCCCCTGTGTTAGGAAGTGGAAGCAGGTCTGTGGTTTCTGGCAGTAAAAGAAAGGCTGTGGAGCCCTTAGCAAGCTGACCCCAGGGCCAGAAAAGGGGATGTGGGCCACACCTCAGCAGCATTGCTCACACAGAGTGTCAGGGGTTGGAAAGGAGCTAGAAGATCATCTAGTGCAACCCCCCTGCCAGAGCAGGGGCACCTAGACCAAGTCACCCAGGAACAGATCCAGGGGGGGCTGGAATGTCTCCAGAGCAGGAGACTCCACAACCTCCCTGGGCAGCCCCTGCCAGGCTCTGCCACCCTCACTGGGAACAAGTTTTTCCTTCTGTTTCCCCTCAACCTCTTGTGCCCCAACTGACTCCCATTGCCTCTTGTCCTGTCACTGGATGGCACTGAGCAGAGTCTGGCTCCATCCTCCCCACACTCACCCTTAACATATTAATAGACACTGATGATTTCAGTTACAGCAAACAAACTGTGGTCCTAATTTCAAATGCCACAAAAAGCTGTGGGGTTGGGGCTGCCTGGTCACTTCTGTCCTGGAGATGTTCAGTAATCACAGACACTGAATCCCCCTTTAACAGGGAGACACTGTGGATCTGGATGGTAAAGGGTAAGACACGCTGGTAGAAAACTGATGTTTGACATGCCCTCAGCCCTGTGCCTTCCACCTCATTTGGGGAGGGCTGCAGCCCTCAGTCCAGCAGGCTGTGGGAGATATGCAGTGTGCTGTGTATCACACTCATGTTGTACAAAAGCCAGACATGTGTTTGCTCAGGAGCTCCTTCTGAAAGGGAAAGTGCTAAGGCTGCTGTGTGACGAGGGCTCCCTCTACATCCCTGGACTCTCATTGTCTCACATCACATCTCCTTGCTGAACTGCACTGTGCAGGTCATACAAGTCACCCCTGAAGCTCAGCAGTGAGTCCAGTTTCTGTGTTTGGCTAAAGCCACCTTCCAGAAAGGTGTTCTGAAGGGTTTCAAAGGAGAATCTACATCTTTCACTCGAATAATTAGTTTTTCTCTCAGATGAAAACACAAAAAAGCCACCACATCTTTAATGTTACTTTGCCTGAGTTCAGCCTGCAGATGCTGGTCTTTGTGGAGCTCTGTCCTATGACCCCAGCTGCCAGCTTGACACCATAAAGATCCTGTTTCACAGTTGCTTTCCTTGGCTGGAGGTGCATTGCTTCAGGTGTGAGTGGTCCAGAATGCTGTGAGGATTTCCTTACCATTTTACACCCTTCTAGTCCTCTTTGCATCTGTATTTCCTAGAGCAGCAATCTAAAAGGGAAAGAAAAAAAAATAAAAACAAATTACTTGCAGCTCATTGATAAAAATGTTGAGTAGGTTTTTTTACTGATCCCTGTGGATTTTCACTAGAAAACTCCTTCAGGGATGATTCATACTGATAGCTACCTCAAGATCTGTCATCTAGCCAGTTACTAATCAATTGGAAGAGTGCTTTATTGATACTGCATAGTGCTAATTTTTTAATGAGAATGTCCTGTGGTGCCAAGCCAAGTGCCTTATAAAAGCCTAAGTCTATTATATCTATGCAGCTAACTTTATCAACCAAAGTTGTAATCTCATCAGAGAAGAAAATCAGGTTTGTTTGACAAGACCTCTATTCCAAAGTATCATGTTTACCAGCAGTGGCATCATTTAGGTTGGAAAAGACCTTTAAAACTGAGACCAACCATTATCCCAGCACTGCTGGATGCACCACTAAACCATATCCCTAAGTGCAACACTTCCATGTCTTTTAAACAGCATCCTGCAAGCCTTAATTGAATGTAAATTTTGTTTTTTTCTCTCTTTATTTTGCCCTGGTTCACTACAGGTGAATATGGAAGTTATCAGCTAAGACCTAGGAAAATATGCACAGCATTAGAACTTCCCAGTCATTGTGAATTTCTCAAAACACTTAACCCTAGATGGGCCTCAGCAATTTTAGAACTCTCAAAACCAAGTTATCCATCTCTGCTGATTTCTGTGAAGCTTGTCCCTAAGATCTTGACTAAACAACAGCCTAAGAAGTCTTTACCATCTTCACAGAACACTGGTACATCATGTTTCTTTTGCTCTAAACAGGACAGAAATACTGATGACTCTCCTCTGCACTGCTATTAATAGTTTAATCATCTGCAGGTGAAAAGAGGCTCCCTACCAATGGCCATTTTTCTTCTATTTCTTAAATATTTCTAAAACTTCTTTACTGCCCTTAGGTCTCCCGGGCGTAGATTTTCCCTCCAGTGTCCTCCACTTCCCTTATCGATTTTCTCCACTCCATAACTTCTGATTCATATAAATTGCCACCTAGTCCACTTTTTCAATTTCTCATCTATTGCTTTTTTAGCTCTAATTGCTGCCTTCACTTTGCCACTGAAGCAGGATGGGCAGAGGGCCAAGGCTGGCCTCTCCTCTACCCTGTGGGACGTGGTGGCTTTTGGAGATGCAATCAGCTTTTGTTAAAGGACCTGTCTCCTGGCTGCCAGGAAGGTCACAGGATTCAGCAGGGAGAAGAGCTCCTCAGCAAGGAAGAAGTGCTAAGGTGGTGGCTGTGACAGGGAGAAATGCCACACTGGGACACTCACCTGACAGTTACCTGTGAGCAGACACTGCAGGACCCAAGCCTTGGTGCTGTCAGATCCTCCCCAGAGCAGCAGCATCCCTCTCTGCTGATGCTGGTTGTGATTATGGGCCAGTCTGCATCAAGAAATGCTGAGCAGAACAACCACCACTCAGCAGCTGCTCTGGTGTTCTGCTTCCAGTGCCCTGGAGTAAAAAAAAAAAATCAAGATAAAGCATCAGGAGGCACAGGCCAAAGCATGTTGTCAGCTGGATGGGAACAGCCATTCTGACCAGCCATGTAGCAACACAAACCACAAAAATCCTGCTTGCTTTTTCAGATTGAAGCATAAGAAACTAAAGCAGGAGAGCTCACTGTTCATGGAAGTAAAGCCTCTCACACAAATAAGCCAGAACAGGGCAAGTGGGGTGGTATTTTTGTTGTTTTTTTCTTTTCTAATGAAACCTTCACATCCTTTTAATAAGTTTTTCTTTTTCTTGGCTTATTTTTGACATGGAGTGAGCCTGCAGAGCCTGCCTGTGTGTGCTGATTCCTACACACAGATATATCTGGGGCTGGCCCTGGTTAGTACACAGCACATGTTCATTTAAGGACATCCCAGACCAGCCAAACTTTATTAGATGGAGTGAACAAGGTCTGGATCTAGCAAGGGGCTGTGTAGAAAACTCTACTAATGGATCCTGTGAGGTCCAGACTCCTCCTGCAAGAAGGAGTGAGGTGAGGGGGGCAAGGGACCTTTTCCATGCTCACACCTGCCTTGTACCCCATGCTGGAGAAGGGTTCCTGACATGAACCATGCCTTCTAGGCCAGCTGACCCTTAGGGACATGGTCAGGGCAGCCTCTGGCCCCCTCAGTGCTCTGACAACTGTAAAAATTCATAGCTATTGATTTTGTAATTAACAATTTATCAATACCATCGACACCAGCTCACTGATGGATTGCAAGGAAATTAATCCTGCAGTGGTTTTTTTGTTGGTGTTGGGGTTTTTTTTTTGCAGTCAGCTGCCAATTTTCAGCTTCTTTCAACAAAGACTTAGGGGGGGTGAGGCAGGTTTTCATCTCCCCCCAATTCCTCTCCCTGTATATGTCTAGTTATTCAGTGTTGTTGTCTCATCACCTCACAGAAGTCAGGTGGCAGAAGAGTTCTGGGTTTCTGTCTGCTGTACAGCAGCTGTTTCCAAGGGCCTGCAGTGAAAGGATGAGGGGGAATGGGTTTAAATTAGATGTAGACTGGATCTGAGGAAGAAGTTGTTTCCCTTGAGGGTGGTGGCTCAGTGGCACAGGCTCCCCAGGGAGGTGGTTGAGGCCCCATCCCTGGAGCTATTGCAGGGGAGGTTGGCCAAGGCTCTGAGCAGCCTGGGCTAGTTGAGGGTGTCCCTGCAGCAGGAATCTTTATCAATATCAGTTAAAAGTCTCTGAACAATGAAAACAGGGCAGTGGAGTCTCCAGCTCTGGCAGGGTTGATAGGACAAAATAAGGACCAAAGTATCAGCAAGATGAAAAGGAGAAAAGTGCTGCTGTGATGCTAGTTTTTCTCTAACCTACCCTCTCTGCTCTGTGGTGCTGCCCTGTCACCATCACTTCAAGTTTAGCAGCCTGTGTTGAACTCAGGGTGCTCAGCTTGAGCCTGGTCTGGGTCCCTTTGCCCAGGGGTGACACCAAGTTGCTGTGCTAGCCTCTCAGAGCCTGCTACCCCCTCTGGCAGCTTGTAGAACTGGCAAGCAAAGGGAAAAGGCCTCGCAGGAGCTGCAGGTTTCCTTGCCTGAAGGAGGAAAGTCCCTGAGCAGCCCCTGGCAGTGTCTGAAAACAGGGCATGTGCACAAAGGTGGGGCTGGCAACACCCCTGGGCACACTGGCTGTGACCTACCGGGGTTTTTCTGTCTTGCTGACACCCTGAGCAGCTGCGTGGCAATTAGGCAGTTTAAACAGATGAAGCACTATAGCAGTGTTAATTACTCTTAATGAGATTGCTCCCGAGAGGCAGCACAGCAGCTGCTGCCCCTTGCAGGGTGACTCTCCCCATAAGGAGCATGGAGGGCAAGTGAATGTGCAAGTCACAAAGGGGCCCCCCCCAGCTGACCCTGCACAGCCTTGGAGTGGCCAGAAAAATGGGCAGCATCCAGGGCACAGTGTGTCACCTACCCCTGGCAGTCTTACAGTCTCTGCACTGCTAGGGCCAGCTCCTTGAGCTGATGCCAAGCTTCACAGAGCAGCAGCAACACCTGTCAGCAAGGTGTTTGTTGGGGTTTTTTTCCCCCCTTAAACAAGAAAGCCACCCTCCAAATAAAAAATAATAATATTAAAAAAAAGGGATTAAAAGAAAGCATCTTCAGCTTCATTTTTCTCTCCTCTCCTCTCTCCTCTCCTCTCCTCTCTCCTCTCCTCCTCCACAAAGCCTAAAGGAGCTGGTTCTTTCTCCTGGACCTTCAAAGGAGTAGGGCTGTGACTGTAGTGAATCCCACCCAGGCATGAACCCAGGTTCATTGGCTCTCATGGCAATTTTTTTCTCTCCTAAAGGAGAATTCAAGACATATAAATATGACTATTGTAGCAGCTGGTAACTGAGACCATTTCTAAGCAGGACCCTTTAGAAATGCAGATGAAAGGCACTTCCACGAGGTCAGAATTCAGTCTGAGCTCTCCATTTGTTTGCATCACTGAAATGGCCTAGGAATAAATTCCTCCTGCTGACTGAGATCTCAATGTGGCTACAGTGAGTCCTGGCTGCATTTGCTCTCCTGGGGGCATTGAGGCACCATTTGCCCCTTGGTGTGCTGCTGCAGCTGGGAGAGTGCAGGGCAGTGAGCTTCATGGGATGCAATGTGAGCAGGTCAGCAGGGAGAGGAGTAGAAATGAGGACCTGGGGCTTTCTCTCTTGGAAATGGAAGCATTTCCTTGTTCTTAAGGTATGATCATCATTGCCTAGGTGCCCCTGCTCTGGCACGGGGGTTGGACTAGATGATGCTCTATCCTTCCAACCCCTGACACTCTGTGATTGTGTGATTCAGGACCATAAAAAAATTCCTTCCCCACAGATTCACAGATACTAGGGGTTGGAAGGGAGCTAGAAGATCATCTAGTCCAACCCCCCTGCCTGAGCAGGGGCACCTAGACCAAGTCACCCAGGAACAGATCCAGGCGGGGCTGGAACGTCTCCAGAGATGGAGCCTCCACAACCTCCACAAGCTCACAGCTGACTTAACCTGTTTGCTGTCTTTTCTCCCCTTCCCCCTCCAGACTCCATGCACATAGAGGACATGGATGCAGTGCAGAAACTCCAGGACCTCCTCCACGAGGCCCTGCAGGACTACGAGCTGAGCCAGCGCCACGAGGAGCCGCGGCGAGCGGGCAAGCTGCTGCTCACCCTGCCCCTCCTGAGGCAGACAGCTGCCAAGGCTGTGCAGCACTTCTACAGCATCAAACTGCAGGGCAAGGTTCCCATGCATAAACTCTTCCTAGAAATGCTAGAGGCAAAGGTCTGACAGCCCCCCCCTGGCCGGGGAAGAAACTAGAAGCCAAGATGCAGAGAGCGGAGCGATCCCAGCAGCAGCAGCAGCCACCGCCGGCTTTGATCTCCAAGCATTTATTATGGAAGAATTATTTAATGTCTGTCTGTCGGCGTGACTGCAGGACCTTGTGTACAGGAGGGGCAAAACTCTTTGAATCACTCACCTGTTTCTTTTTTTTTTTTTTTTTTTTTTTTTTTTTTTTTTGGTTTGGTTTTGGTTTGTTTTTCTCTGTGGGAAATACCAGAATTTGCTCTTGCACTGGTTGAGGCAGTTACAGAGGTGTGGCCCCTCTGAGCAGTGATGCTGTCCAGGCTGCCTGGTCCCCAGCTTCCCTCTGCCAGTGCTGGAGGGGGAGTGGGGAGAGAAAGAGGAAGAGAGGAAGAATAGAGTCAATATAAACTTTATCTGCTGATGTTCTGAGGGGTCAGCTAGAAAGGGAAGCAGGCAGGGTCCTTTGTTTTTTGGTCACCTTTCTGTCTCCACCCACAAAGCAGATGGAAATCAGCACTGGGGGAACCTCTCCCAGTCCAAATGTCTGCCTCCCTGGCTCCTCGAGCAACTGCTGACACTTGTACATACAGGCCCCACTTCTTACCTGGAAAGATGCTCCTATCTGTGTAAGATACCCTGCCACCTTGTACAGTGTGTCATTACACCTGGCTACTCCCTCCCATCTACAGTCCCTGCAGGCCCCTGAAGAGGTAGGATGTATGTCCCTGAGAGAATGCAAGTCTCCCAGATGGCCAGAAGAGAGCCATGCTGAGGTTGGCCAAGGCTCTGAGCAGCCTGGGCTAGTTGAGGGTGTCCCTGCTCCCTGCAGGGGGGCTGCACTAGATGCCCTTTGGAGCTCCCTTCCAGCCATAAACATTCTGTTCTGTTCCAGTGCTGGGTTGACTTGATAATCTCTGCATCCTGTCCTACGTGGTGCTAACTACAGTTCTTCCACACTTCTCACCCTGTTGTGTATCAAACCTGCCTCTTCAGCTCAGCTGAGTGCCATTGCCCCACACTTCTTCCTTGTGGCAGCACACACAAGGCTTTGTCTGCATGGTTCCTGCCCGAGTATAAACACCCCCCCAAACCAGGGCTTTCCTAGACATCATTAAAGTGATAGCAGTTTGCCTCCACAGAGACTTAGGCTTATTGCCAAATGCTAGTTAGGAATCAAGGGCACTGCTTTTCAGAGGAAGCTGCTCTTGCACCTGAGAGATTGCTTTTTTTTTTGTGGCAGCCTAGGGAAATAAATTAGAGGGTGGCATGAAACCCCCCAGTATCCCAACTACTGTCTTCCCCTGCCTCATCCCATTATCCTCAACAGCAGCAAGAGCTAGCATAGATTATACCTGGGTCTGGTAAGAGGTTCTCTCTCTGATGGGAAAGCAAATTCCTGACCTTGAAGTGGTGGGAGAAGAAGTGGAGAAATGTTTACTCACTCCTTTTCATGCACAGGTTCCTGTTGTCTACCAGCCCGGGGTTAGATTTGCTGCCTAAGCCACAACTGCTGCATTCCCAGCAGCCAGAGGGGAGTGTGGGTGACTGACAAAATTGGCTGTTGTCATCCTCTGAGTTTTTATTTTCTAGGTCACTTAGTTTTAAGCTGATGAAACCTGACTACAGTCTGCTCTGTGGTCAGTGGCATGGTAGCACAGGTTAAAAAAAACCCCTCTGAGCTACATTTGAGAGACCACTAGCTCTGCTGCCCGTGCCCCTGAAGCTTCCATCTCTCTGTGGCTAGCCCAGGAGAAAGGTGGGATGGCAGAATAACTTGTCCCCAGCAGAAGGCATCAAAAGCTGGGTTGAACCATATGATCAGGGAGAAACGTGGTGCTCGTTTTCCACTGGAGCAGAATGTGTGGCAGCAGGGCTGGCAGTGCCACTGGCAGTGAAGAAAACCTCTGGGTTTTATTCAGAACAATGCCCAGGCTGGCTCAGACACTGGGGACTCACTCATGCTGATCTCCCAGGTCTTGTACCCAGCCTACTCCTGCTACTTGAGTCAGTTCCACCTCCTTTGAGTTGGAACTCAGCTGCTCTGGCTCATTCTGTACTCATGAAGAAATTCAGTGTTGCTTCAGGCACCCACAGAGACCTGAGGGGCCTCTGTTAAGCTGGGACTGCTTCCATGTGGCAGCAATTTCACAGTGGCCTTGTGCTTTGAACAGCTATTTGTGCTCCTCTCCCTGGCTCCCACCCTGAGGCAGACAAATGAGAGGCTGTTGGTTGTGCTCATGATCCCTTGTGCCCACCTGTGACTGAGAGGGACCAAAGTGAGCTGCACACCACCACTCTGGCACCAGCTTGCAGTGTGCAGCTCTTTCTGGACGTGGCATAAATGCTGTGACAAAGGTGCTGGGTTGCACTTACCTGCCTGGAAGTTTGATGCACTTGACCCCTGACAAGTCCTACCCAGCTCAGTCACGTTGTGTCCTGAACTGCTGTGGAAAGGTAGGTGTCCCAAAATGCACTGAGAAGATTCTTACTCTCTTGGGCCCTGTCTAGAAATGTCCATTTAAAAAAAAAAAGCCAAAAAAAAAATTTAAAAACCCACCCCAATTTCTTCCAGCTTTGTTGTATTTAGACTCAGGCCTGCTTTCCAGACCATGGAGGGAAAACCATCAAGAAATCATGATTACAGAGAGCTGCCAAGGTAGCTTCTAGCCCACAGAAACTCCTAGCTCTTTAGAGCAGGACTGTGATATGGAGGCAACTCCTGCCTAGGCAAAACAATATACAAAGATACCCAAATGCATTTCTTTTTCCAGGACCTTTTCTCTCCATTACAGCTGCATCACCTTGGAGCACATCTGGGCATCTCCCTGAAGAAACTAAACCTGGAACCCTTTGCCTTGCTTCTGGAATAGGATGGGAACTGAAGCAGTAATTAGTATATATTAATTTCTTTAAGCAAGGCATGCAAACAGGTCCCCAGGAACTAGGACAAAAACACCTCTCTAGATTTAACCTTTAAAAGGCTTGGATCATCTTGATCTGGGAACCAGGTCAGGTCTCATGGGGTTTTCAGGAATCACAAGCATCACTTCCCAGTTATTCTGCTCTCTGTGCATGGCTGGTGCTGTCACTGCCACCACTGGAGAGCACATCCAGCTGTGCAGAGAAAGGCAACATCTGGGTGTAGTCTTAGTGCACTTTGGAGGAGGAAATGGGTTTTCAGCAGCTGCCTAAGTCTTTGGATGCTCAGAAAGAGCTGGGGATGGGGAACGCTTGACATCGGGTAGGAAATGGGTTCTGGGTCAGTGCTGTGTGCCACTCATCTGGGAAATGGGCACCAAATCAGTGCCATGCACTTGTCTTTCCACACTGCAAGAGGAGACAGAGCTTCAGCCTTGGGACACACATGGGCTCTGTGATTTCCAGCAAAGCAGAGCAGCAGAAGTGTGTCAGTGCCAGTGAGTAATTATGAACCCCTGCTATTGCAAAAGCAGCTCCAGCCCCCAGTTTGGATGTGTAGCTAACAGAAACCACATACCCATCAGCTACTTCAAAAGGCAGTTCTTCCCAAGTGACCAGCTCTAATGTTTTGGGCACATTCTTCTCTGGGAACAGCAGTGTTGGGCCTGTAATGCAAAACAAATTTCATGGGGATCAATTAAAAGAAAAAAAAGAAAATTACCACACAGAATTCTGTTTCTTGGGCATTACACCTTGCAGCAAAACTGTGAAGCTAGAGTATACACCCCCCCAACAATCAGAGCATTGCAGTTGGCTTATGCTAAGGAGGCATTTTTTTTTTCTCTTTGTAAGCTGTCATCTTTTTTTTTTTAATTACAAATATATAAAATAAAACAGAACATGCTGCACCAGAAACATGTAAGCAGCTAGTAGAGAGGAAAGGGATTGAGAAAGACCCTAGAATGTAACTTGTTGAGCTTTGATTGCCAATCAGAGATGAGAAAATGAGCTTCCACTCTGTAGCCACGAGCTGTGCTCAATCAAATGGCCACAGGCCACTCTGTTGTTCTTGTGGCTGGGTTGTGCAGAGAAGCCAGAGAGACAGAGGCTGTGAGAATGATGCAGGGAGTTATAGACAGTCAGTGAAATAAACAGTATCTACTTAACTATTATCTGCTCCTAAAAAAAAAAAGAAAAATAAGAAAAAAAATGTTAAATAAATTGTATTCTTGTGGTACAGGTCATTTCAAACAGAACAAGAAATAAAACACAGAAATGTAAAAAACTAACCCAGCCAAATGTTTGTTGTGTTTAGGAGCTGCTCCATCCTGTCCCTGAGGGTGCACACAGACCCAGGGGAGAGGCTGGGCTGGGGGAAGGTGTGGGCTGTGCATGCAGAAGGGAAGGAGAACCTCAGCCCTCTCACTTAGAAATGCTCATTTCAGTGTTTCCCCCATAGCCAGAGCACCCACCACGACCAAAAGCAGCAAGCTCCTGAGTTTTGCTGAGGTTATTTTTGCTGAGGACTTGCTAGGCAGGTACTCTTGTCAGTCTCTCATGGACTGAACTGTTTCTTCCACTCATTTTCTCCCCACGTTCTGCACTGCACTGATGTAAGGAATAAATATGAGCTAGCAATGAAAAAAGCCTTGAAGTGGTTCCAGTGGAAAACAAAACCTCTCATCATAAAATAACCACTGGCTGGGACCCAACAGTGATATCATGAGTGTTGCAAGCATTACAGCATCTTTCCAGTGCTCATAAAAAGGGTGCTGAGCTCATGGCATTTGCATTGATCTGGTGGTCAGGTGGTGCAGGAGGGCAGAGAGAAATGCCCTGTGCTGCTTGGGGCTGGCACAAGAGAAACAGAAGTGCTCAGATGTTTTATTCTACCTGACTGTTGAGCACAGAAAGCATCACATCCCATGTAAGCAAAGCCATCTCCACCCACTTCCAGCCAGCAGCACTTGCTGGGATGCTGTGTCCAAACCAGGTCCATCAGGAGGAGGTGGCTGAAGCAGCAGTGGCCAGTAGGAAAGACCATGGGCTAGAAAGAAGCTGGAATGAAAAATGGAGATTGTGAGAAGATAAAAACCCAAGAGCTGTGACAGGCTCCCACCTGCACCAGTGCTTAAACCCTCTGAGTGTTGGATGTGCTGACAGAAGGTTTGGATTTGGCCACCACTGCACCATTTGCAAATGGTCTTTGCTTGGGGTGAAGCCTGGCACAGGGACAGGCAAGCTGGGGCTCTGCAAAAGGCAGGGTTTTTGGGGTTCTGAGGAGCTGCTGAGGCACTGGGTGTGCTGGTGTGAAGTGGGAGCAGCCAGAGGACTGCAGAGAGCCCCCCTGCTGTACTGATCTCTCCAAACACCTCCAAGGTTTCCTTCATCCCTTACCTCTGAAGTGGCAGCTGTTTTCCTTACACTTCCTTCTGCTTTGCCTAGGATTTTGGAGTCTTCCTTACTTAGGAATTTTCACACTGAATTGAGAATAAAAACCTGGGGGGGAGTGTTGAATTGATAGTAAATACACAGAACATTGTGAGAAACTGGGGGCAACTTCCAGTTTCCTCTCCCTGAAAAGCTTAACAAGAAAGAATAGATAAATATTCTATTTAATCTGGGGAGGGAATGAGGTTTCTTTACTAATGAATGTTGGGGAGTAATGTTTCTCCCCCAAGTCAAAGGCATGTTTAACTGCAGGGATATTTCTTAAGCTCCAGTGTTAAAACACAATTGCAATAGTGATTTTTTTTTGTGGCTACACACACAAAAAAAAATTAAAATCAAGATTTTTCTCTTTCAGGCTAAGGTATCATGCAGGGAATCAAGGTAAATATTAGTTAAGGTACAGAAAACAACAGAGTTCAACAGAGTTCAGTCACTGCCCTGATCCAGAGCATCCCTGCCCTGATCCAGAGCATCCCTGCCTTGATCCAGAGCATTCCTGCCTTGATCCAGAGCATTCCTGCCTTGATCCAGAGCATCCCTGCCTTGATCCAGAGCATCCCTGCCCTGATCCAGAGCATCCCTGCCAGGCAGCCAAAGGCAACAGCCATGGTGCAGGAGCCCTGTAGTCAGCAAGTCATCAGTGTTAATCAGCACTGAGAGATCCCATCATGATCCTGATCTTTGTGTGCTTACTTTCACTGGGCTTGGGTGAGGCTCTGAAAGCTCTGGAGGTAGAAGCAGCCAAATAATTAGGAGTGAAGTCACAGGAAAGAGCTGTCCAAAGGTTGAAAGCAGCCAAAGAATGCTAAGTAGGAGTGAAGTCACAGGAAAGAGCTGTCCAAAGGTTCAGAGCATCTTTGCTAAGAGAAACCTAGAAGTCTGCCAGCAGCTACCACTGACACATCACAGGTTCTTTAAAGACTCCAGTGCTCCACTGAGCTCTCTGAATCTGATCAGCTGCAGAGTGTGGCCATCTCCTGGCAGCATGCACAGCACTTGCAGAAGCACCTCATCCTTCTTTTCCAGCAGATCTTTTTTCTCCATCCATCTGAAACAGAGAAAATTAACACCCCATTGGCCTTTCTCTGACAAAATCCTTTTATTATCACACAAAAGAGTGTTTTAAAGACAGAAGATTTCAATGCATTCCTTGATGTGTTGAATAAGGGATTTTTTTTATGTATTCCTTCTTATTACACAATAAGGTGGTTTTTATTTACAAATCCCAGCTTGCTTAATTCAGAAATACCACTCTTGCTTTGCTAAATGCTTGAAAATCTGCACGTTGATTTTTATGAAACATCTCAGAACCGTAATTGTTGTGATGAATGAAATCATGATGCATTCTGTTCTCTGATTTCAAGAAACTGGCATTACATTCTCAATCAGCTTTATCACACATCCCTGATGTAAGTGCAATTGTTGAATAATAAAAGATAAGGAGAAGCCAGGACAGAACAAACTGAAATCACTTGGCCTAAATTGGAAAGAATCAACACAAAAACAAGGCTTTGTTTAATAGATCAGTTAGAACAAAGCACACAGATCATGTTTTTGAGGGGGGTTAATTTCCACCATATGCCAATTAAGTCAAGTGCAATACAGAAGTTATGAGTAATCTCATTGGAGTGAAGAGTGTTAGATTTGGAAGGAGAACGATTTAACTGGAGCCAAAATTATCATCACCTTCAATAATTACATTTCCAGCACTGTAAATTCTTTTCCATCTCACCACTGAAAACAGGCAATGCTGCAAGTTATTTTCTGTTGCCATTTACATGATTAAACTCAACCACATTAACCAAAATTTTGTTGATATTTTTCAAACAGAACAAATCCTAAACATACACTGAGCTCTGATTCTCAACTTTCTTGAATCCAGAAACCACCTTTTTTCTTCAAAAGAAAAATGCTTGGACTACATGAGGACCCATGTGCTCTGTCAGCTGTAAATCAGCAAGGGATAAGCAAAACCTCAGCAGACAGCAAAATAAAGTCATTTAAGGTTACAAAAATTCCAAGGTTATTATCTTAACTCTGAAAATCTTATGTAATATTGATAGAAAAGCAAATGGGAGCCCATTTTGCAGCCCTCCCCCATGCCTTGCAAGCCTGACCTGCAAGCAGAGTGCTGTGGGAGAGGAGTAAAGAGAAATAAATAAGTTACCCAGTTCCAGTTCAGCTGGGCTATTGCAAGGTGAGGGGCTGAAATGTGCTGGGGCAAGGCTTCACAAGGTGAGCACAGTTGGCTAGATGTCCTTCACTTCAGTGTCCTGATGACATCCCAGACAGGACTGAGAAAGGAGATAATCATTTTTTCCACAAGCACTCATCAGGTAACACACAGTAAACTCCTCTCTCCTCTCAGCCCCCAACCTCCACCTAATGGGAGGGAAAAAAATCACATTATTTCCCTGCCAATCCACACTATGGCTACAACTTACTTCTGCTGGATCATTTCTTATGACTAGGAAGGTTCCTGCTTTTCTGCTTAGATATATTTTGAGCTTTCAAGGAGAAAGGAATGAGAAGCAGGACAAAGATAAAAAAAACTCATTAAACAGCTTGTTCCTTGGCTAGTTGGCATAACTAGCCTTACTGGCTGCTCCACCAGCCTAACAAGAAGCTGTGACATTGATGCAAAGATTTTTGCCCTACCTTCAGCAGCAGAGGGGGCAGCACACAAGCAGGAGGCCAGCATGCTGCTGGCAAAGGAGAGAAGCAATCATCAACAATGGAAAACACTCATGTCACCTTGCTCCTCACCTTGCTGCTCTGCTCCTTCTCTTCCTCGAGTGGATGGTGGAGAACTTCTGATTTGCAAGTAGTAAGTAACTTCAGACAGTGCAGTTAAAAGAAACTGAGCTGAGATGAAAAATCCCTGAAGAGAATGAGTTCTGTTCTAGCTCAGACTGGGGCAGCACCCCATTCCAGCTCCACCTTCTTGCTGGAGAGCCTGTGTGACATTGGCCACACAGAACTGTCCACAGGGAACTTCACAGCCAAGGCACACAGCAGGCTTTTGTCCCTTCCCCTCCAAATATAATGTGGAGCCAGTGACCTTTTACTTCATCCCACTGGAGAGCCCTCTCAGAGCAATGGGAAGACAGGGCAGGTGTGTCCTGTGCTGGCATTGGGGAAAGCACTGAGTGACAGGGAGCAGTTGTACAGCAATTGCTTTGTTTAAAATGCAAAATGTGGCTGTGTTTAGAGGACGTATCAGCATCAATCACTGTATGCAAATAGTGCCTGTGGAGAAGAGCTTCCCCTGCAAGTCACTCCTCACTGCCCTCAGCGAGTGAAGCTGGTGACTCAGGGCATGTTCAGTGCTGATGGGCCACTGATAGTGCTGTCCCAGGAGAAGATTAATAAAAGGCAGCACAAGTGCTTAGTCCCAAGCAGAGCACAAAGTCAGAGGGGAAAGTGAGGGGGGAGGACAAGGGTGTCTTTGCAGCAGTCAGTGCCCATTAGCACAGACACACAAAAAAGCAAAACCTTTCAGTCCTATTCCAGCATCACCAGTGGAGGAAGGACAGTGCAGACAATGTGCACCAGCTTGGGCAGGAGAGGTTGCTGACTTGCAAGGGAGACTGTCACTCCTTTCATGAGGGAACACAGATTAATAAAAAAGAGGTAAAAAAATAAAAAGCATCTCTGCTGCTGTTAAGCTTAGATGTGCCTCACACAGGGGTCTGCACCAGAATCACAGATGTCAGACCTAGACCAAGTCACCCAGGAACAGATCCAGGTGGGTCTTGAGTGTCTCCAGAGCAGGAGACCCCACAACCCCCCTGGGCAGCCCCTGCCAGGCTCTTTTCCCTCACTGGGATAAAGTTTTTCCTTGTGTTTCCCCTTCTCTTCCTAGTCAGGTCCTAAGTCTTGCCACCTTCTCTCATCATCAGCTTGGCCACATCCCCTCCAGCTGCTCCCTGCACCAAATGGTTGCCAGCACTTTCCCTCTTCTCACATCCTCCTCCTGTTGCAAAGACTTCTCCCTGCACTCCTCTTCCACCATCTCTGCCTTCCTCAGAACTTGAGTTATTGTCCCATGCCTCCTGTATATCTGAGTTACTGTCAGCACCTTGCAGAGTGGGAATCTTCTCTTTTTATGTATCTGTGAAGTGCTCAGAACATTTATATTGCTCTATAAATAAGGATAGTAAGAATCTAATGCTGGCAGCTCTGAGTGATGCATAGGGAAAGGATGATGGCCTGCCCATGGAGTGAGATCATTCTGCTTACTGGAAGATTTCATACCAAAACAGCTTGCTGCCTGAAGTTCAATATCTCTCAAAACCTTCTGAGCCTGGCAAATGCAAAGCTAGGGAGTTAATTTAATGCAACATTTCTCACCACTGCAGTTCCAGCTGGTAAGAAATGCAGAGTTATAGTCTGTATGAGAAGCACTGTCTAGATATGCCAGACAGTGAAGTGCAACTTTTCCTCTCCTAGAAAAAAAACTCATAGACTAGGGCCAACCTGAGCAAAGAGGAGCTTGAGATCAGAAAGTGTGCCACCAACCCAGCAGCAGATTTGTAATGCATGCACTTCCAAACCACTGCACCAGTCCTCCCATGAAAGGAAATTGTGTCATCAAAGCCTCATGAAGTTGGTCCTTTTTGCAGCAGTCTTGCCATGATTCTCCAAGGAGGGCTGAGGAGTCCATGCAGGATACAGAATACTTCTAGAAACACACTTTTAGGCTTTTAGAGATGAGAGTTATTGCTGCTGAACCAAGACTGAGACAGGGGAGGCAGAAGAAACAATCTCTTGGCATAGTTTGAGTTTTCACCACAAATGGTAGCAGTGTGATGCATACTTCCAGCTCCAAACTACATTTTTTTTGCAAGCTTCAGCTTGTAGTGACATGAAATCCTTGCCAGGGTGGGGAGGGAGGGGTGAATGGTGTCTCCTTTTTTCACCCTGTCACCTCCAAGTCCCACAGATCATTTTGCTTGCCCCTGAGTTGTTTCAGCTTGCCCACAGAGATGGATGGAGCACTAACCTGCTGCCTGGGGGTTGTTTTGGGACAGGGATGCCACACAGGAGATGTTCAGGGAGCAGAAAGGATGCTGTGTCTTTTCTAGTACCCAGTGGAAAGTCAGTTTGTTTCTGGCATATAAGCTGCTTCCCTAGCAGGGCAGGAGTGGAAGGTGAGCAGAAAACCTAGCACAGAGGGAGGGTGGGTGAGCAGCAGTTCTGGCTTTACAAGAGGATGATAAATGATAACAGCATTAGGAACAAAACTAAACATCTTTCATTCTGTCAGAGCAATGAAGCCAGCACATAACAAGATGTGGGCACAGGGCAGTGCAGTGGCTTTCCAGAGAAGTGCACAACTCTCAGGTTACTTCTCCTCTGAGCTAACAGACTTACTCATCTTCCCTGGGTTCCTGCAGAAGAGGGCAGGGGATGAAGGGCTACTCATTTCTCTCCAGTTTTCTCTGAGCTTCAGCTGCTCCACAGTGCATGGAATTCAGTAGATGGGGTCAGGTCAGTGCAGCAGAGCTGTGAGAGGGTGTGGATCAGAGAGCTCCAGATGATAATGGACTTCTGCACACACTGCCCTGGGAGGGACCAAAGGGAACAGCAGGACACTGCCTTATCACACAAAGAGAAAGGGAAGAGGGAAGAGGGAAAAGGGAAGAGGGAAAAGGGAAAAGGGAAAAGGGAAAAGGGAAAAGGGAAAAGGGAAAAGGGAAAAGGGAAAAGGGAAAAG
>VYZU01068262.1:57438-78605 GCA_013401355.1 Ceyx cyanopectus | reverse complement strand
AAGGAGAAGGAAAAGGAGAAGGAAAAGGAGAAGGAAAAGGAGAAGGAAAAGGAGAAGGAAAAGGAGAAGGAAAAGGAGAAGGAAAAGGAGAAGGAAAAGGAGAAGGAAAAGGAGAAGGAAAAAAAAAGAAGAAAAAAAGGAGAAGAAAAAAAAGGAGAAGGGAAAAAAGGAGAAGGAAAAAAAGGAGAAGGGAAAAAAGGAGAAGGAAAAGGGAAAGGAAAACGGGAAAGGGAAAGGGAAATGAAGGAAAAGAGGAAAAGACAGTCCAGAAGATGACCATAGCAGCCAATAACCTTCCCAGTGCTGTCCTGGATTCAGAGTGCACAGAAAGCTTTGCCATCCTGCAGATGAAAAGAAAAATCCCTTTCTGGGGCAAAATCTAGGATGTATAAAATCTATGCCATAAACTGCAAAGATGTCTTATTTTTCAGTAATGACCCTATGGAAGCATCTTCTATCCTCTCAAACATCCCTGGAGCTATTGCAGGGGAGGTTGGCCAAGGCTCTGAGCAGCCTGGGCTAGTTGAGGGTGTCCCTGCTCCCTGCAGGGGGGCTGCACTAGATGCCCTTTGGAGCTCCCTTCCAGCCATAAACACTCTCTGATTCTAGCACCAGCAGTGCAGCCAGCCTTGGCCCACTGTCCCCATTGCTATTCCCATGTCATTCCAGCCTGGATGGTTGTGCAAAGCCCCATCTTCTCTGTGGCCAAGCACTCTAACACCTGCCTACCTCTCAGCCCAATTCTGACCCTTTCTTGTCACATCAAATCGATTTGATGTTGGTCTAGGTGCCCCTGCTCTGGCAGGGGGGTTGGACTGGATGATCTTCTAGCTCCCTTCCAACCCCTAATATCTATGAATCTATGAATCTATGAACAGTTCATCGTGGCTTTATTTCTAAGCCCCAGGTGAGCAGTGTGTGCCCCACAGGCCCCCTGTGGCCTCCAGGGGTGTGCAGCAGTGTGGAGCATCCTGGTGACTCTGTCATCACTCACACAGTTGCCAGGGTTGCTTTCTCAAAGTCCCAATGGACCATGCTCAACTTAGACCATTTGTTTCAGCTTTATAAAGAGCTATGTTGTCTCTTAGGTAGTTTGATTGGGTTGTACCACTTTCTCTAGCCATGGAGGACCCTCAGTTTGTTGCACTGGACCCTCTCATCATCAGGGAAGAAGTGGGTTGCAGTTCCATCTCACTGCAAGGTCCACAACACCAGGCACCTTGCTCCACTGAATTCAGTGTTGATCCCCCCAGGAGGTGCTGTGCACCCCACAGGAGCACACACAGGGTTAACATTCTGAAGAATTTCTTCCCTGAGACAAATGGTTTGTGTTGAGGAACTGCTGCTGGGAAGGAAGGGGGGAAAAAAAAAAAGGCCCTTTTTTATTATTCTGAGGTGCATTTTAATTTGCACAAGCGACACTGTGTCTGTGATGGATTACACAAAGGGAAACATTACAGCCCAGCAAGCTAGGCAAGGAAAAAAAAAAAATAAGGGAGATATGGGGAGGATTAAAAACAACCTATTGCAATGCAGAATTCTGATAAGGGGTCCATGGTGACTTCAGAGAAGGAGCTCAGAGTACCAAGCAAGAGAAGTGGAATGGTACAGGGTGAGGGAAGGGGAGTGGGGTGATAGCACAGACTGGAAAAGATTCCTTGGTCACTCAGTCCAAAGTTTTCCTGCTTCCATCACCATCACAGAAGCCAAAGATGAGGCTCCATCTTAAAATTCCTTCTCTTTCTTCCCCCTTGGATGTTACAGAATGTCACTTCTTTCTGCTGGTTAAAAACCTTCCTTTAATTTCTACACTAATTTATTCTCAGCCAGTTTATACCCATTTGTTCTTGTGCCAACACTGTCCTTAAGCTGAAAGAGCTGCTCTCACTCTTGAAGGTTTTGTGGCTTGATGTATTTATAGACAGAAATGACATCCCCTCTTTCCTCATTTTCCCTGACTGAACTAGCAAAGCTCTTCATACCCTGTAAAATAGACTCCACGTATTATTGGTATAATAATAATCTGCATTTCTCTGCTCATCTCATACCCAGCATCCTGGGGTCCCAGTGGCTGCAATTCCATGTGCTGTTTCAGCAGTGGGCACAGCCAAGCTCTTGGACAATTTCACTTCTCTTCTGGAAGCCTCTCTGTGCTGAAAATCCTTCCTAGCTTTGGACCTTTCATCAGCACCATGCTGATCACTTGGCCAAGGCCATTAATTGTACATAATTCTGTCAGGATCAGTCCTGACAAAAGCCTCTTTGCAGCCTAATACTTTGCTTTTCAGCACTACCTGTTGCTGTTCCCCTCCTTCATCACCATTATGATTGCTCTCCTAATCACCATGCAGCACCTTATCTAATGATTTGCTGAACTCATGATAAAGAAGCTCTAGCCAGTTATCTTATCAAAAGCAGTTATCTCACTGGTTTTTATTCCATCTTCTGTTCTCATTGGTTTTTATTCCATCTTCTGTTCTGCTCTTGGGCAGGTCCTTCTCCTTTAAGAGCACACAAACTAAACTCCTATTTTAACTAAAATAAAATTCCATATATGGTTTATGGCACAAAGGTAGGTAATTCTGGTCCCTTCTTTCAGGGAGCAATGGGGATATGCAGTGGTCTCTTTAGTACTATCTTATATTTCATTATACACTTAGGAACATGCCTGGGTTTTTGTAAGACACATCCTATAAATTATTTCAAATACTCCCCATGATGCACAGTATACAAATGTGATGTCACAAAAGGAAGAAATCCTAGAGTCCACTTCTAGAAGATGCTAAGTGAAAAATATTAACATAAAAAAATTACTTCAGAAATCCACTTATCTCTCTGTCCTTCTGGTTAAACCTTTTGGAAGAGGACATCTTGCTTTATGCTTGAAGAAACTCTCCCCAGAGAGCACACATAAACTCCATTTCCCCCTCTGGGGAGTAAAAAGTGCTTCTTTAAATAAATCCATCTCAACAAATGAAGAAGCATATAGTGGAAAATTCAGTGGCACCTCATTAGTAATCAGCAAACAAGTGTTGGGGATGGAAGAGACTGAATACATCAGATGAGTCAAACTTTAAGCAGCTCAGGTGTTAAGTCCTGTTCCTTACACTAATGTGACTGTAACTGAAAACCAGAACTCCAAAGGGTACTAGAGACTTCTTCTGAGCAAAATATATGAAATATAACTATATTATTCTGTCCCAGTGCAGCCCTAATCCTGCCAGCTCCTTTTTCTTCTAAGTGAGGTGTAAGGCAAGCAGGCAGCACAGCTTATCAGTGGGCCATAGAATCAGAGAATGTTCAGGGCTGGAAGGAGCTCCAAAGGACATCTAGTGCAGCCCCCTGCAGGGAGCAGGGACACCCTCAACTAGCCCAGGCTGCTCAGAGCCTTGGCCAACCTCCCCTGCAATAGCTCCAGGGATGAAGCCTCAACCACCTCCCTGGGGAGCCTGTGCCACCACCCTCAAGGGAATGAACTTCTTCCTGAGATCCAGTCTAAATCTCCTCTCATTTAATAAAGAGAATTAGAAGACACAGGATTTCCTCTACTCTTTCCCATAAGAGAAAAAGATCAACTGTCAGATAAACATGAATTGATGTGGCTTCCCTTTGCCACCCTTGTTGTGCTGTCAAGGCCTCATGGCAAGAAGCTGCACTGTAATTAACTCCTGATTTGTTTTACTGTTTATGCATAAAGCCTCCTGCTCCTCAGATGGAGATGGGCAATACCCACTGCAGAACATGCCAGCTTATCTCCTTGCTCATGGGTTCTGGCACCAACCAATTCCTTTTGTGTGATCTATCACCTGCTAATCCATCTCCTCCATCCATTATCCTGCACAAAAAAAGAAAAAAAATCAGCTCTGGACAGCCACTTTCTCTCCCAGCAGGCAGAGCTGTCAGCTTGCCTACCCTGCTCTTAGCAGGACAAGGGAATTTTGTCTTGCCAGAGTCAAGAGCCTGGTGGCAACTTGGCTGAGTGACTTCCATGTGGAAACACAGCTCTGTGCACACCAGGCTGCACCAGTGCCCTGCTAAACACATGGCTCCTCCAGCTGGTGTCTGTAAGATTCATGTAAGTGAGCCCTCATGGATCTTTTTTTTCCCCCCCACTGGCTATTTAACCATCAATTAAAGCCTCCAAAAACTATTTAGTTGCCTCTGTGCTGAAGTAATAAATAAGCCATCCAGTGATTTCAAATGCTCCTCACTATGGCTTGTGCATTCAGCAATAATTTATGTTGTGAAACAATCATATTATATATATATATATATATATATAATATCTATTACTGCATAGCAATTCTTTGATGTTTGAAATCTATTTCTAGGGGTTTTATATATGCAATCCATGTGCACATCCATCCAGCATCTAAATGGCACACCTGACTTGCAGTACACTAGAATACACTCATAAGCAGTATCAAATATTTTTGTATTAGAATGATGTAGCTGCATCAATAAATTCCACACCTTCTCCTAAAGTAGACATTTGATTATTAGCACAAGCCTGGTTTAAGTTGATTTCATGTAGGAAACTAATGATATTCATGGAAGTTTGAATAGTTTAGACCTAGTCATATGCAGCAGGGTTTGGGTCCAAAGCAGCAAAGCAGCACCTTCCTATTTGTATGGGCAGAACCAATCCAGTGCAAATATTAGCAGGGAAATATAGGTAGAAAAATAACACAGTGCAAAAGAAAATAAAATTCTCCTGCCTACAGCTGTGCAGCTCACAAAATATCACTATTTGCAAAAAGCCCTGTGTAGAATAAAGTGGAAAAAAACGAAAAATTTAAAAAAATTTAAATAAATCAATGTTTTCCTTCAAAGACTGACCAAAAAGCAACACATCCTTTCCAGAACAAGAGTCATATCCCTGCACTGGATCTAGAATTTGTCATGTGCTTAGGGAGAGGACTCACCAACCCAGAGAGGGTTCAGCTTGGGGAAAAGAATTCATTTCTCTCCTTCAGCTCAGTCAACCTCACCTGGGGAGGTGCCCAAAAACACGACTGNCCAAATTTTAAATTTAAACTGTAATTTGAGTATAATCTTGTATGTCTTTATTCATGTCATCTTGCTGGCTTTAAGATTTCTTGTAGAGAAACTTGTGCAATGTTTCTTGCTTTCCAGGTATTTCTCAGTATATTTTCTTCCCTAATTACAAAACAAAGTTTAAAATCTCTAAGATACTAAAATATAATATTGTAGAAGACTGGGACATGATATCAAACAGTGGACATTCATTTGTATTAATATACTTTCTGTTGCATTTTTTCATTGCTAAATATTATATATATATATATATATATATAATATCTATTACTGCATAGCAATTCTTTGATGTTTGAAATCTATTTCTAGGGGTTTTATATATGCAATCCATGTGCACATCCATCCAGCATCTAAATGGCACACCTGACTTGCAGTACACTAGAATACACTCATAAGCAGTATCAAATATTTTTGTATTAGAATGATGTAGCTGCATCAATAAATTCAACACCTTCTCCTAAAGTAGACATTTGATTATTAGCACAAGCCTGGTTTAAGTTGATTTCATGTAGGAAACTAATGATATTCATGGAAGTTTGAATAGTTTAGACCTAGTCTAAAGCAGCAGGGTTTGGGTCCAAAGCAGCAAAGCAGCACCTTCCTATTTGTATGGGCAGAACCAATCCAGTGCAAATATTAGCAGGGAAATATAGGTAGAAAAATAACACAGTGCAAAAGAAAATAAAATTCTCCTGCCTACAGCTGTGCAGCTCACAAAATATCACTATTTGCAAAAAGCCCTGTGTAGAATAAAGTGGAAAAAAATGAAAAATTTAAAAAAATTTAAATAAATCAATGTTTTCCTTCAAAGACTGACCAAAAAGCAACACATCCTTTCCAGAACAAGAGTCATATCCCTGCACTGGATCTAGAATTTGTCATGTGCTTAGGGAGAGGACTCACAAACCCAGAGAGGGTTCAGCTTGGGGAAAAGAATTCATTTCTCTCCTTCAGCTCAGTCAACCTCACCTGGGGAGGTGCCCAAAAACACGACTGCCTTGCCTTAAATTAAAAAAAAAAAGAAGTAGATGAGAGAAGGGGAAAACAAAACTCCAGAAAGCAGCTGGGGAGGGGAGGAGTGGGGAACTGAGAAGCAAAAAAGCATTTGTAAAATGAAAAAGGCAGGGCCCCATCAGCTGGTGTCGGGCAGGGAGAGCCTGTGGTGGGCAGGAGTAATTGGTAATGGGAGCAGAAGTGAAGAAGGGGATGATTTATGGGAGCATGGAGACAGGGGTGGAATAATTTTTGGAGCAGAACGGGGAAGTTACTGAAGGCCTGAAACTCAGCTACTTAGCCACTCGTTCCTGTGATAAATTAGCTCTTGTTTAAAGTAACTGCAGCTCCATTTTTCATTCTGATTACTACATTTGATATCTCTCTCTCTCCTGTTTCTCTCTGACCACTGCCCCTTTGCAGGTTCCTTGAGCTGAGGCAATGGGTTTATGGAAACTCTTCACCCCTCTGTTCCCCCTCCCCCCCATCCTCCAGTTGCTCTGAGGTTAACTCTTTGAGCTGCTCTGGGTTTCCAGCAGCTGCTTCAACTGGTTCTCAGGGTTAATCTGGGAGCACATGGGACATGATCCTCCAGGTAGGCTGTAATGGGGGAGAAGGGGGCACAAGACAGACTGGAGACAAGCATGAGTAGAAGATTTTAAGACAAATGCATTAAAAAATACACTTCTAATTAAAAAATATAAGATGGATAAATAGAAAGATTCTTCCTAACATCAGAGCCAGTGATTTCCTAAAAGCATCAAGCTATTGAAGTGAATAGGATGAAGGATGAAGTGGTTTTGCCAGCCTGTTCCTTGAATACAAAAGGCAAATATAACAGGTACCACAGGATACCCTGACCAGCAAACTGCTGAAAATACTGAGGAATAAAGCACAAGCAAAGAGTTGCCATTAGTCTAGAACTAGGATATAAAAAGAAGGGGGTATTCACTGAAAGGAAAAGATAAAGAAGTGTTTTTTCCACACACAAAATCATTAGATGGTACAGTCTTCACTGCAGCTGCTATTGTATTTTTTTATTATTATTATTTTTATTTTATTATTATCTATGCTATTAATGGAGATTGGCACAACTAAAAATAAGAATCCAGGTGTAGATCTGTGTTTGTTGGTACATCTCCAGTCACAACAGATACATAGGTACTTTCCCAAATGAGAAGATGCACCTCAACAAAATGTATTTATATCACATCTATCTATATTCTATCTATCTATCTATCTATCTATCTATCTATCTATCTATCTATCTATCTATCTANNNTCTATATTCTATCTATATTCTATCTATATTCTATCTATATTCTATCTATATTCTATCTATATTCTATCTATTTCTATTTCTATCTATTTCTATTTATCTCTATTCTATCTATTTCTATTTATCTCTATTCTATCTATTTCTATTTATCTCTATTCTATCTATTTCTATCTCTATTCTATCTCTTTCTGTTTATCTCTATTCTATCTATCTATTTCTATTCTCTCTATCTCTCTATCCATCTCTCCATCTCTCCACCTTGCCATGACTAAAAGCAGCAGTTGAGTCTCTGCCTTGGAGAAATGACAGCAGAAAATCCCAGATCTCCTGAATCCAGATGTACAAGTTCACAGCCTGATGTGGTCCCCACAAGACTCACCAGCAAGGTGTCTCTGGAAGTGGAGTGGGACCACCAGGCACCACAGCATCAGTGTTTGACCAGTGATGCCAGCACAGATCTGTTGGGCAGGCAGGGGCTGCAGATAAGGCCCAGAGGAAAAAAAAAAAAGCAATGGCAAAAGAAGCAACAGGCAAGGACAAGGTGTGCAATAAAAAGGTGAAGATAATGAATGTGTATTTTCTTTGAGGTGAGTACACTGCACATCCTCTAACCTTGGAGGATCCCCAGGGGGTTTTGGAAAGGGGACGAGGGTGGTTCACAGTTGTTAATACATTTTTATTATATATTTTATTATATTAAGTAGAGGGCAAAGTGATCAGTATGAGCAGACAAGGACAGGGAGATTAGCCTTGCTGCAGTGATGGGCAGTTTCTTACTTCCAGACCAGACAGCTAATCTACCCACCATGTTTCACTTTATCTGTGCTTGGGAGCCAAATTCCACCTCTCCTTCTTATACCTTTGAGAGCAAGTAGCTAGATTTTCAGAGATTTCATCAAGCCAAAGTGTATGAAGCAAACTAAGACCAAGTTTTGGTTTCCCACACAGCAATTTTCATGCAAGAGCACAGTCTCAGAGAAGAAGATTTACACCTCAGAATCTACATCCAGCTCCTTCAAATGAACTTAAACTCCCACAGGTTAAAAAAGGAAGAAGTGGAAAACTATCTTTTCCAAGAAAGATAACTCAACATAATGGAATAGGAAATGCAGCTGATTTAAATAAATAAATAGATAAATAAATAAATAGATAAATAAAAATTATAATAACCTTTTTTTTTTTTTTTTAATAAGGATATTTCAGAATTATCCCAGAAGATTCCCTAGGAAAATACAATAATCAATGAAATCAAATGTCTGGTCCTGAAACTCTACCATAAGGCACTCATTCCAAAGAACAGAATTGGTGGATTTCAAAGCCTAGTGCTCTGCTTTCCTCTGAACAACTGCATGTTTGACACCCCAAGAACAGAGAACACACAGCAGCTTTGACAAGTTTGGAGATATTTCATGTTGAAAAGTAAGAGAAATTATGTCAATTTTTTTCTCCTAGAAACCAGTATGTTGCAGAAAACCAGATAGTAATCTTGCATCATTTACCACAGCCCATAGGAAGACAACTAGGTAAATAACTTTTTTTTTTTTTTAAATGCCAGACACTTATTGTTTTTACTCTTGGATCCCAGCTGGCAGTCTTGGCATTTGAGATATGGCACTTGAAAACACAAGCAGGATAAAAGAAAAAAGCTTCATTTTATGGAATATTTCCAAGGTAACAGTCCACAATCCTCAATTAAAAATCTTATGGGCCTAAGTGAGCAATGAAATCTGGCATATGTATCGTTTTAAGCTGGGTTTTGAACAAACATACACTTCATTTTCCCTGAAGGACTCTCAAGGGGTGAAAACATATTAGGTAGGGTCTATAGATCATATACAAGGAGTCATTCCTTTGTTCCACTGTAATATTTTTCCCTTGAGAGTGTTTTCTAAATGCCCACTGTCATGGTATCTTACAACAGCAGCTTTTCTTCTAGACTTACCTGCCCAACAGGGTGCTAAATTAGCTGCTAGATAAAACAGAAGCAGCTCAGCATCATTTCTGGGTGACTTGGTCTAGGTGCCCCTGCTCAGGCAGGGGGGTTGGACTAGATGATCTTCTAGCTCCCTTCCAACCCCTAATATCTGTGAATCTCTGAATATCTGTGAAATAGTGGACTACTTACCTCTGGCATCCAGCAGATCTTTAGCTCCCTTGGCTCCAACCTAGTCACCAAAGAGCAGAATAGCATCAGAGGGTTGTTCACACCTTACTCTTCCAGGTAAGATGCTAGCAGGAGAGCTTCCCAGTTTCATTCTTGCTCATTTTATCTGCAAAACAAGTAAGACACCAGATCAGAGATGGCACTAACTCATAGTGCATGGTCATGAGGTAGGACTGGCCATGTTAATGCAGGCTACCCTACATACTACAGCCCCCCTGCAGGGAGCAGGGACACCCTCAACTAGCCCAGGCTGCTCAGAGCCTTGGCCAACCTCCCCTGCAATAGCTCCAGGGATGGGGCCTCAACCACCTCCCTGGGGAGCCTGTGCCACTGAGCCACCACCCTCAAGGGAAACAACTTCTTCCTCAGATCCAGTCTTAATCTCCTCTGCTCTCATTTCAACCCATTACCCCTCATCCTTTCACCCTTGGAAACAGGGCTGTTTAATTCCTGGAGTTGCTGGTATTGGAAAAATACCTGATTTCATTAGTTTTTTTATGAAATATATAACTTCTTTATCTGCTCTCTGGGTCTAGGTGACTCTTTGACAGGTTGCATAACCTTGCAAGAAGAGGGTATTTTGCAGTTTAGTTTTATATACATCTGAGTCATCATCTTGTGAATTATAGATGGGAGCTGTCTGCACACCCACCCATGTTTTTTTTTTTCCTTTTCCTGCCTACATCTCTTTTGTCTTGTTGAGAAGAATGTTTTTCTGTTGGTACAGACCTATTCACATGAAAAAAGTGTGTCTATGCCCATATGTTTGTGTATATCCTAAAGTCAGCCTCAAAATCCTAGGCAGAGGTATATCAAGAGTATCTAAGCAATACAAGTTATTGCCATGGTGTAGGTGTACATGGGAGGTGTCCACAGCAATGTACCCCCAGTGAACATGGCTGTGAACACATGAGAACTGGCAGTTGGCAGTGGGGGCAGCAGTGCTGTGGTTTAGGTTGGACCTAAGGAATTATTTCTTCCCCATGAGGGGTGTTCAGGCGTGGCCCAGGCTGCCCAGGTGGAGTCCCCATGATCCCTGGAGGGATTTCAAAGTCCTGGAGATATGGTGCTGAGGGACATGGTTAGTGGTGCCATGACCTTGAAGTTCTTTTCACAGCATGTTAGGGGTTGGAAGGGACCTAGAAGATCATCTAGTGCAACCCCCCTGCCAGAGCAGGGGCACCTAGACCAAGTCACCCAGGAACAGATCCAGGTGGGGCTGGAATGTCTCCAGAGCAGGAGACTCCACAATCTGTTTCCAACCTAAACATCTCTGTGGTTCAGTGATGGGCTGGCAAACTCATCCTGTTTAGCCTAGGAGCTCAGATGTGCAACCAAGCAAGTCCTGTCCTCATGGCCATTGCTTTCCTGCCTCTGACCCTCAAAAGGTCTTCAGGGGAACATCCAGCACTCAGTGGAAGAGCTGAAACAGAGGATGTTAGGATGATCCTTCCTTACAAAGAAAGCCAACATTCATTTCTGGCTCAGAATCCAAACTCTGTGGCTCTCTGGTCCTCTCAAGAGTTAGAGAAGTTGTTGTTACTCAGTGAAAATTCCTCCCCAGTTATTTCAAGAACTTTTGTGCCAACTTTTTTAACTAGACCTAAAGTTCTTAGAGGTTCTTCCACTTGTGTTGGCCTTCCAGACCACACTTGAATTCAACTAACAAACATTTCCTGCTTGTGAAGTACCCCAGGCAGAAGGGAGAGGAAGGTGGAGAGAAGAATCCCAAGACACAAGGGATATATTTATTTTTTCACGAGCTATCGTCGCTCTCTGCCGTGCCCCCCTCCCCTGGCAAAGGTGAACTGCATATCTTTAGTTAATAATTAACTTGTCACGAGCTCCATCAATATGCCATCACCCAGGTGACAGAGGGAAGGGAGGTGCTGGGGGGAGGTGATGAGCAGGACGTGCCAGCTCTGCCCGCAGCCGCCGATCTCGCCTCGGCCGTAATAAATAGGCTGAAATGCGGCTGCTGATAAATGCCCGTGTCATGGGGAGATTTTACCTTCACTCAGAAACAATGTAATATCTCAGCTATTACCCAAAATAATTTATCAATGTGTAATAGCTTTGTGCAGGAGCTCAGATAGGAGGGGAGCAGCGCTGCCCGAGATGGATGGATCCTACCTTCTGCTTTTAATTTTTAATGCTCGTCGGCAGCTTCACATTAAAGGCCAGGTGTCATATATAGACTTAATGTAAGAATGGAGTTCATGAATTCTAATCAGAAGAGAATCTCCCTCTCTTTTCTCTTGCTTTAGTCACTTCTCTTTTTTTTTCATTTATCAATTTGCCTCCCTTTCTGTGCTCTCAGCTTCTTTTCCTCTCTCTTTTGGGCCATTTCTTCCTCTGGAATCTTCTTATATATTTTACTCCCCATCTCTGTAACAAAAAAAAACCATTGGGGTTGCTATTTGCTACTTTCAAAAACTGCACCATCACTTAAGAACAAAAAAAGAAGATGGGATTCTGCCTTGGTGCTGGTGTCATCATTTGTACCTAGAAGAACAAACTCAACACAAGTACCAGGCGAAAATATTAACATTTTTTATCCAGAAAACAAAACTAAAACACACACACACACACACAAAAAACCCAACCCAAAACACAACAACGGGACAACCACAAACCAAACCATCACAGTAATGATTAAGAGTGGAAAAAATCTGGAATGTAGTTATCAACATTCATAGGAATTGAATTATTGAAAAGTTCCCCTCTTTAAAGAGCCAGTGGAGAAGGTCCAGCCTGTGCAGGTCTCTCTGGATGGCAGCACAGCCTGCTGGGGTGTCAGCCACTCCTCCCACTTTGGTATCAGCAGCAAACTTGCTGAGGGTCTCTCCACCCCCTCATCCAGCTCATTGATGAATATATTGAATAATACTGGACCCAGCACTGACCCTTGGGGTCACACCATGGTACACATACCTGAAAGCAACAGCAACATATGACAGCAGCTCTTAGCTCTGTGCAGAGAAGTTGTAGGAAGGGAATGGTGAGTACCACTTACTGGCCAGCAAGGTCCAACAAGATACTTAAAAGCAGCTGGCAAAACAATCAAGGAAGAGCCACAGATTGCAAAAAAAAAAGGAAAATATTGACTTTTTGAACAACAGCTTTTGTTTGCACTTGAGTTGAAGGAAAGCAAAGCACACCAAGGCACTATTGCCCACAGGAGGAGCACTGCCAGAGCTGCACAGCCTTTTACAACCACCTGCTGACCTGCAAGTTTGGAGGACAGCAGTGCTGAGAGGAGCCTGGCTTGATTTCTGCTAACAAAGGTACTTAACTGCTCCATTTGTTGGTTGATAAAGCAGGGCTGCAGACTGAACTGCCCTCGGGAATTCCTCCTCTTGTGCATAAAGACCAGGATGGCACAAAAAGCCTCTGCTTGTGCTGCTCCAATGTCCCTTTTAGCAGATAAACAGAGGACTGACACCTTTAGGGGTTGCATTGTCAGTGCAATATTTCTCTTTTCCCCACCATTCAGACATCTTGCTTTCTAGAGCATAAGGAATTCAAAATACAAGCCATTTATTCCCTAAGCATCTTCCTCAGGCTACCAGAACAACATAGCAGGGGTGTGTTCTCAAGGAACAGGAACAGGTAGGAAACTTCCCTTAGGTGTTACTTACCCTTTGAAAGGATTGCTGTGAGAATATTGCTCTGTTTGCACCATACTCCCTCCCAGTTCTGCAGGTCACACAGCTCTGGAGGGCTGATCTGTCACCCCAAAACTTCATTGTTTTCACACTGCTTCTCACTAGGTGGTTGATCAAGGGAAAAGCTGGTGTCCCACCATGACACATCCACTCTGTCCACCAAGAAGGCATCTCTATAAAACATGTTAAAATAAGTTTTAATAGAAAATAATTGCATAATTCATAAAAGACAAGATTTTGTGTTCAGGTTTGTGAATGCCAGAGGAGAAAACTGCAACCCTTTGGACTGAAGAGCAAGAGGGTGGAAAGCCAAGGCTGCATTGGTGTGGCTGTTTGTGGGCAGAAGCTCTGGAAACTCCAGGCTATCTGTGAAGATTCCCAGCTTTTCTAGGAACACTTTATGAAGACTGCCTGCATGCTCATGCCTTAGCAAGCACATTTTTCTCCTCTGTGTCTGTGTAGCCACGTAGCCAAGGCAAGACACCAGCACCCCTTGGTGCAACAAGATACCCTCTGTGATATATGGTTATCTCAACTCCTAAGGAAGAGAGATGCTGTTGGGAGAGGACAGAAAGATAGCCTCACCTCCCCTCAACAGCACTCCCTGCGTGGCTTTGGCCTGGCTCCAAGGCAGGAGGAGAGCATGGTGCCCTTGTCTGGCTTGAATGAAAGCCCATGGCCAGCTGCCAAACAGCCTGGGGCAAACAGGGACTCCAAGCACCAAACTAAGAGCTCCAAACTCATCCACTCCTGGGACAAGATCCTTCCTAACCCTAAGGGGTTGGGGGTGACAGAGCAAAAAGGAAGACATCCCCCAGGTAACAGAGTCTTGCATCACTCAGCCTGAGCCTAATAAGGGTCTATTGCTGTCTCATTCCATTGCTAACACTGTGACTCTAACTGCCTTGTACTACAAATTAATTCATTCCTTCAGGCCTTGCTGTTCAGTAACTGGCTGTCACAGCAATCTCCCAAGGAGCTAATTGAGAGTTGTGATCCGTGCAGTATTTCCATTAGTGCTGTAATGACAGGCAGCCAGACACACACACACACCCCTGCTCGTGCCCAGGCAGCACAGGTTCCTCTGTCCCCACAAAGGCAAGCAGATAACAAGCCAGAGCTACCTCAGCNAAAAGAAGATGGGATTCTGCCTTGGTGCTGGTGTCATCATTTGTACCTAGAAGAACAAACTCAACACAAGTACCAGGCGAAAATATTAACATTTTTTATCCAGAAAACAAAACTAAAACACACACACACACACACACACAAAAAACCCAACCCAAAACACAACAACGGGACAACCACAAACCAAACCATCACAGTAATGATTAAGAGTGGAAAAAATCTGGAATGTAGTTATCAACATTCATAGGAATTGAATTATTGAAAAGTTCCCCTCTTTAAAGAGCCAGTGGAGAAGGTCCAGCCTGTGCAGGTCTCTCTGGATGGCAGCACAGCCTGCTGGGGTGTCAGCCACTCCTCCCACTTTGGTATCAGCAGCAAACTTGCTGAGGGTCTCTCCACCCCCTCATCCAGCTCATTGATGAATATATTGAATAATACTGGACCCAGCACTGACCCTTGGGGTCACACCATGGTACACATACCTGAAAGCAACAGCAACATATGACAGCAGCTCTTAGCTCTGTGCAGAGAAGTTGTAGGAAGGGAATGGTGAGTACCACTTACTGGCCAGCAAGGTCCAACAAGATACTTAAAAGCAGCTGGCAAAACAATCAAGGAAGAGCCACAGATTGCAAAAAAAAAAGGAAAATATTGACTTTTTGAACAACAGCTTTTGTTTGCACTTGAGTTGAAGGAAAGCAAAGCACACCAAGGCACTATTGCCCACAGGAGGAGCACTGCCAGAGCTGCACAGCCTTTTACAACCACCTGCTGACCTGCAAGTTTGGAGGACAGCAGTGCTGAGAGGAGCCTGGCTTGATTTCTGCTAACAAAGGTACTTAACTGCTCCATTTGTTGGTTGATAAAGCAGGGCTGCAGACTGAACTGCCCTCGGGAATTCCTCCTCTTGTGCATAAAGACCAGGATGGCACAAAAAGCCTCTGCTTGTGCTGCTCCAATGTCCCTTTTAGCAGATAAACAGAGGACTGACACCTTTAGGGGTTGCATTGTCAGTGCAATATTTCTCTTTTCCCCACCATTCAGACATCTTGCTTTCTAGAGCATAAGGAATTAAAAATACAAGCCATTTATTCCCTAAGCATCTTCCTCAGGCTACCAGAACAACATAGCAGGGGTGTGTTCTCAAGGAACAGGAACAGGTAGGAAACTTCCCTTAGGTGTTACTTACCCTTTGAAAGGATTGCTGTGAGAATATTGCTCTGTTTGCACCATACTCCCTCCCAGTTCTGCAGGTCACACAGCTCTGGAGGGCTGATCTGTCACCCCAAAACTTCATTGTTTTCACACTGCTTCTCACTAGGTGGTTGATCAAGGGAAAAGCTGGTGTCCCACCATGACACATCCACTCTGTCCACCAAGAAGGCATCTCTATAAAACATGTTAAAATAAGTTTTAATAGAAAATAATTGCATCATTCATAAAAGACAAGATTTTGTGTTCAGGTTTGTGAATGCCAGAGGAGAAAACTGCAACCCTTTGGACTGAAGAGCAAGAGGGTGGAAAGCCAAGGCTGCATTGGTGTGGCTGTTTGTGGGCAGAAGCTCTGGAAACTCCAGGCTATCTGTGAAGATTCCCAGCTTTTCTAGGAACACTTTATGAAGACTGCCTGCATGCTCATGCCTTAGCAAGCACATTTTTCTCCTCTGTGTCTGTGTAGCCACGTAGCCAAGGCAAGACACCAGCACCCCTTGGTGCAACAAGATACCCTCTGTGATATATGGTTATCTCAACTCCTAAGGAAGAGAGATGCTGTTGGGAGAGGACAGAAAGATAGCCTCACCTCCCCTCAACAGCACTCCCTGCGTGGCTTTGGCCTGGCTCCAAGGCAGGAGGAGAGCATGGTGCCCTTGTCTGGCTTGAATGAAAGCCCATGGCCAGCTGCCAAACAGCCTGGGGCAAACAGGGACTCCAAGCACCAAACTAAGAGCTCCAAACTCATCCACTCCTGGGACAAGATCCTTCCTAACCCTAAGGGGTTGGGGGTGACAGAGCAAAAAGGAAGACATCCCCCAGGTAACAGAGTCTTGCATCACTCAGCCTGAGCCTAATAAGGGTCTATTGCTGTCTCATTCCATTGCTAACACTGTGACTCTAACTGCCTTGTACTACAAATTAATTCATTCCTTCAGGCCTTGCTGTTCAGTAACTGGCTGTCACAGCAATCTCCCAAGGAGCTAATTGAGAGTTGTGATCCGTGCAGTATTTCCATTAGTGCTGTAATGACAGGCAGCCAGACACACACACACACCCCTGCTCGTGCCCAGGCAGCACAGGTTCCTCTGTCCCCACAAAGGCAAGCAGATAACAAGCCAGAGCTACCTCAGCTTGGAGAAAGGGAAAACAGGAGGAAAAATTGACATTTTTCAGGCTGAGGTCACCCAAACTTGGCCTGAAAAGAAAAGCAACTTGCTGGGACCTCAAGACAAGCTCATTATTCACATCAGGGGAGCAAAATCCTTTAGCAGGTTACTCTTATGCACAGTGACACTGTTCTCAGACACCACAAACTCCACCCAACAAGTCAACTCTACCTGAATGGCCCTCACCATTGCAGTGGAGCTGTAGTCTCCAGAGATGCTTCTTGAATAAGGATGATTACAGCTGGGGTTGTGTAGCCATGGAGAAGCTACTAATATTTTGTCTTACTAAGGTTCTACTTAGCAAACTAGAAGAGGTATTCATTTGGGAGGACTGTATTTGATCAGTTATGATGTCCATTCACAAACCTGGATTGCTCAGGCATCAAGTGTGTTTATGAACTTAGTCTTTTTTAGTTGTTCATGCCTAGTATCCAGAAAAACATGAAATACAGCACCTCCTGTAGCTATGCCACCTGCTGGTAAAAGAGAAGGAGAAAAGGAGGAGAAGGAGAAAAGAAAAGGAGGAGAAGGAGAAAAGAAAAGGAGGAGAAGGAGAAAAGAAAAGGAGGAGAAGGAGAAAAGAAAAGGAGGAGAAGGAGAAAAGAAAAGGAGNAAGGAGAAAAGGGGGAGAAGGAGAAAAGGGGGAGAAGGAGAAAAGGGGGAGAAGGAGAAAAGGGGGAGAAGGAGAAAAGGGGGAGAAGGAGAAAAGGGGGAGAAGGAGAAAAGGGGGAGAAGGAGAAAAGGGGGAGAAGGAGAAAAGGGGGAGAAGGAGAAAAGGGGGAGAAGGAGAAAAGGGGGAGAAGGAGAAAAGGAGGAGAAGGAGAAAAGGAGGAGAAGGAGAAGAAGGAGAAGGAGAAGAGAAAGAGGAGAGAAAGAAAAGAAGAGAAAGAAAAGAAGAGAAAGAGAAGAAGAGAAAGTGTTTAAAGTCTCCCCAGTAATGAAAATTCATGACATTTTCTTGATCTCAGCAAACCAGGATGCATTGGCAAATGCATTATTTCCAAGTGGCTGTGTGAATATCACAGCAGCCAGAAAGATGTAAGTCAACAGCTCTGGTCACCACTCAACTGAGACTGGTGCAAGGGGGGAAGGCACTCAGCTCATGCTGGGGAACACTGGGAGGGTGAAGGTCTCCTTGCTTTGGTCTGGACTGGTCTCAGGTCTCCTAAGGCAACTCTGGAGCAAGTGAATGAGCTGCAGGTTCTTCAGCGTTGCTCTCACTACCAGTGCAGTCTGGCTCTGGGATGACACCTAGCCAAGGTACCCAAACAGCCTTCAGGGCTCAGCTAGAGGATTAAGTCACTAAACCTTAAGAAGTGGTGGCATATCATCTTAGCTTGATAACAGAGCACGTGCATGCTCCTGGCATGTGATAAATGCAAGGTCACTTGATTTAACCCAGGGGAAGACAGCATTAAGTGGAATTACCCTGTGTGCTGCAGGCTGCTTGTGCACACTGCTTGTTCCCACAGCTCAGCTGCCACACGGTGATGTTTGTGCTGTGTGTTCAAACCCCAATCCTGCCCTCTGGTGACAGCATCACAGGTTCTTCTAAAACATCAGCTCAATAAAGGCAAGACAAAAGTTTTCAGCAGTGAACTGCCCCTGGAAAGGAGGTTAATGTAGGATGTTCTGGAGATAGCTTTGCAGGTCCATACTGCAATATGTTTGACTTTTCTCTGTATAATCCTAATTTTAATTGAACACAGCTTCAATAGATAAAAAATCATCTCAGACACAGTGGAAGGCACCAGATCTGGTGCATCTGCCTCTTTACAGACTGAAAGCTCTCACCACATCAAGAGCAGATCCTACCAACACTCATGGCCAGCTTCTGACAAAAGAGAAGATGTCAGTGAAACAAGTTCCAAAGCATGGATAAGGCCACACAGCCCAGAAGAGTGTGGGGTGTCCTGGGGCTTCATTTCAAAAAGATGAGTACAATCCCTGTCAACAAAGCTCTAGAGCTGCTGTCATATTAGTTGCATTCATCCTAAGCATTGGCCACAGCATAAAGAAAAATACAGAAATTCACCTGGTGACCTGCTTATTTAAATATATCAATCTTAAATAGCAAAAGCTATTTTGTAAGGGGACCAGCATTCTGTAAGGATATGTCCTTGCCCATGAGTCCACAGCCAAAAGAAAATACAGATACAGTAACTGTAGAAGGATGCACTGCCAACAGATTCCTGTAACATGTTAAAGTTCTAATTGAAAGTTGATCATTTCAACTCTGTGTAATAGCAAAATAAATTTATAGCATCTATCTTGTTTGTTCTGCCCTTTTATATAACCAACATGCACTCAAACTGGAAGAACTCTGTGGCAGCCCCAGGATTAAAATATTCAGTCTGAATAAACTACTTGGTAGGATTTGGCCAATCAGAACAGTCTTAAAACCAAAAAAAAATTAACAATACCCTATTGCTTAGTACTTACACCAGACTTTCCATTTAGAAGTACTCCAACAAAACATTACTTCATTAATCAGTTAATCAAGAAGCTATAAAATTAGCTACATTAACTAATTAATCAAGAAGCCATTTAAAGCCTGACTGAAAGGATATTGATTGCTGCTAAATTAACCCAATGCAGTTGTAATGTTGTGGTGCAAAGATAAGAATTTCAGAGTCAGGAAATAACAGGAGGCAGGTCTGTGAGGATTCACACACGTGGACTTGAGATGCACCCTAGAGGTGTGTGGTATGGCAAACCAGAAAAGAGACAGAATGTGTGTTGTTAAATAGGAGTGTAAGGGCTTGTTTGAAATTGCACCACTCAAACACAAAAAAAACCCAAGCTATAAGATCCCCATGCTGAAGAAAAAATTATTATTAAAATTATTAAAAGTTTATTAATTATTACAAGTTATTCTTAAACCTTCTGATGCAGGGGAGACCAGGAGCTGCAGCCAAATAAGGAGGAAATCTGGATGAGATTCCAGCCCTAAACATTCTCTGAGCAGCACAGCACCCTTCCCACTGCCACAGAGGGGTGTGGTGTGGAAGGGCCAAGTGCTAAGGGCAGCAATGCAATTTTTCCTCAGGGCAGGCAGGTTAGAGATCCATTTACTCTTTACTTACTGCCTAAAACCAAGCTATTTATTTTACAACCTCAGCACCTTACCTTATATATGTTACAGAGCAGAACTGCAGCTCATTCCTGCTGCTTCTCTGAGCTGATCCTTCCAATTGCTGATTTTTTGCCCCTCTCTGACAAGGCCAAGCAGTAGCTGGGATTTCTCTGCTATTAGCATACACATGATTCTAAAGCTGCAATAAAGTAGGAGTAAAAGCAGCCACAGTGATGACTGCAGAAGGTCTTGTGCACAGGTTTTATCAAAACCATAGGATGATCATTCAGGATCCTATTCAGGATTCCTACAGTCAGAGAATCAGAGAGTGTTTATGGCTGGAAGGGAGCTCCAAAGGGCATCTAGTGCAGCCCCCCTGCAGGGAGCAGGGACACCCTCAACTAGCCCAGGCTGCTCAGAGCCTTGGCCAACCTCACCTCTGGCACAGAAGTGGTGTCTAAGACACAGGATCTGCTTCATCCACAACGTGGTAGGCTACACCTCTGTGCTGGAGATGAAAATAGCTGCAGGCAACTCCATAGGCTCCTAGAAACTGTATCATCTGCAGGCTGCTGCTTGGTGATCATGGCAGTAGAGAAGAGCTGAGGGGAGTTTCCCATCCTTCCTTCTTCCTAAGCTAACCTGTGGTAAGACAAGTGTTATGTAGTAGGATCATTGATCCCCTCCCCCCCTGCTTTCTTATTCCAATTTTCACCCCCCCCACCCTTATATTTTATTAAATTTCAATCTCTTTTTGGTAATAGCAAACAAACAGAAAATGAGAGAAGAATATTCTATTCTGTAACACTGCAGCAGCTTGAAAGACAGGCATAGCAGCACAACTGCAGGGGGGAGGAGGGGAAGCTCACAGCAAGGTTGGCATTCCCTCATGAGGCAAATGTACAGGCAGGAAGAGCCCTTGCACAAGTGAAGCTTGGCTCTTGAAGGATGGCACTGGAGGAGACTACACTTGAATTTCATTGGCATAAAATGGAGCCCATTATGGCAGTCAGTGTTCAAGGCAGTCAGTGTTCAAGGCTGAGGAGCAGAAATGGATAATACAGTGGGTCCCAATCCCTGCATCCTCTGAAGACTGTGGTTTTGTACATATTGCATTTCAAGAGCCACCTCTGATACAGATGAGGACTGAGAGCTGGTGCCAGGGCTCCAACTTCATGCCAGACAATGTCAGCATCTCTGTGTCTCAATGTAGAACAAAGGCTAACCTTTTCTAGACAAAACCAGGTTATCTTCCATTGCCCAAATGGAAAAAGACAACCTAATTCTGGAAAGCATAGATGCCATGTCTTTTTAGTCTAGGTGTAGTGATGGTCTAAATGGTGTAATGCTGGTGAGGAATCTTCCCCTGCTAACCCTAGATTAGCAATTCTCTCTTTCACACTGATTTGGCATCAACTCC